>JAZDUH010000157.1:11945000-12205000 GCA_036419115.1 Scarus forsteni | reverse complement strand
AATACAGTTTTTGCAGTCTACCCAGACCATACCTAGCCTACATTACAAACAGCAAACATAGACAATAATAAATAATAAAAAAAGAAATGCTCATTGACAAAGATAAGGACCCAATAGATCTCATGGTCAGCAGATTATAATGCTCATTGACGAAAAGCATATTTTATGTAGTTCCTGATATAACCAAGCATAAATAAGGAGAGAAAGTAGTGAATTGTACATTTTTACCTCAGGCCTTTACATTTTTTTCTATACAAATGCGAAGAGAGGGGGTTTAAGTGCTTATAGCAGAATAAAAATATTATTTATGAACACAAAGTGGCCGCAATATAACAATTAAAAACTCCTATCATTCTGTGCCTGGGAAAACTTGACATTTTTCTTTTTCATTCATGTACATATTCACTTTAAATTGATGTCAAAGTTAATATGAATTTACCACGGTCGAGCGCCCTGGAGTTCACATTATTTTCCTTAATTCAGTTTCTCCCGTGCGCTCGGACCGGCATATTCAGCTGTGACGTGTCATCACTAAAAGACGTCGCTTCATGTGACGCTCCGGAGGAGAGGACATCTCAATGCTCTTAAAATGAACCTCCTCTTTTATCACTCCTAAAATTAAACAAAGGCAAAAAAACAATCCAGAATATGGTCAGTGTTGGAGAATGTGTGGTAATAAGTCTGCGGGTCATTTTCATATATTTTGGGATTGCTCTGTTATTTCTTCTTATTGGATGGATATTATGACTGCAATCAAATATATAATTGATTCCGAGCTTAACTTTTCCTTTAGTGTTGTTTATTTGGGAAATTTGCCACCTGGACTTAAAAAACATGACAGGTACTTGTTTCAAATACTTTTGGCTGGTAGCAGGAAAACAATTACCAGGAAATGGTTGAATAAAGAACCTCCAACGATCACTGAATGGAAAGAAATAATTCAGGACATTTATAGGATGGAACAGCTGACATTCTCCCTGCGGTACGCCACCGAAAAAGGTGAAAAATACTGGAAAGGCTGGAGATCATATTGTAATCTGAAGTGATATTACTTTTTGTGAAATCTGTTCTGGAATAATAGAGGACTCTTGAGCTCAAAGGACTTTGATTTGTTGAAGAAGACAAAGGATCCATTTGCACACCTTATTGTAACCCTACTGTAAATCTGAACTGTGTCTTATGTTACTTTGTGTATAATAGCCTTAATATCATGAACTTAAAAAAGGAGGGGGGTAAAAGCAAAAAAAGAAAAAAAAAAAACAAAAACAAAAGACATTCTGTACTTCATATGATGACCTATTTTCTGGTTGTTGTTTTTTTTTTGTTTGTTTTCTTGTTCATTGTTTAAAATGTTTGTTGAACAAAAATCTAAAAATAAAGTTAAAAAAAAAAAAAATGAACCTCCTCGTCTCCTCTCTCCTCTCTTCGTTTCCTCGCGTCTCTGGCATGCACCTCTGGTGGGCGGGACTAAGACGCAAGTGGAGGAGGCGAGTGGAGGAGGCGAGTGGAGGAGGCGAGGATGCAACTTTGGAGCTTTGAGAAGCACCCATTGACTCATCCATCTGGAATAGAGCATATTTCGGGAGGGCAGAACTTTTCAACAGTATACCCGGAAGGTGATAGGACAATTATTCAATCAATTTCACCACCAGCCAATCAGATATTGCAGTAGGCGGATGCTACCGTCAGTGTAAAGGATAGAATGTGAGCTGTAAAACAAAGTCTTCGATATGAAACAAAAATATCCTTTCAACAGAGAAATTTGTAGCGATATTTGTTTTTCATTCAATAAAAATCTGTGGTCCAGATCCAACAAAACTGCTACTGAAGCTGTTAGCATCTATGCTAAATTCTGTATGAGCAGTCCTTTTCCTGCTGTCGTCTCGCTCCTACTTCTTTCTGCTCCTAAAGATGCTGATTTAGCTGTCCTGCTTCGTGGTGCTCAAAGTTATTGTGGATTGTAGCTTTGCAAGATGGATCTGCCAATTTACAGACATTAAATCAGGCTGATCCATCTAAACTGCAACGTTAGTCCGTCTATTATGTCCCTTAAAAATCAAAATTAGACCACAGTGTGGATTTAAATACTGACAAGCATTCCTTCTGTCACTCTCCAGTGGACTTAAAGAGTAATTTATTCTTGCAGGACCACATTTGTGTGGTAGGGAAACCAAACGACCTTGACATAAACATGGCACAGCACAGGATAGTCACCTTGCCTGGACAGGACTCATCTGTTCACTAAAAAGTCCTCTTCAAATTTTGTTGAAATTTTCAGGGAATGTTGTTCATGGCAGAAGAGAGAAGTAATCATATTTTGGTGATCACAGTAAGGCTCCAGGAATCTTTTAAAGATTTGCCAACACTGCAAAATTTGCAGTATCCCACATTTCTGTTAATTACTCAGAAGGTTCTCAAAGGATTTTGATGAAGTTTTCAGGGACCTTGGTCATGGTACAAAAGAGAAGTGATTAGATTTTGGTAGAGATCCAAATCTGAATCCAGATTTTTTTTTTCAATTATTTTTTTGAAAACATTTTCACTCAGGTAAAGATGTCTGAAATGGTAAAGGTTTGTGCTTTTGGAACACTTCTACACTGCTTAGTTACCTTTTAAATTAAGCAACAATAAAAGGTGAAACAGCAGTCAGGATTGTTAGAAGTCCTGCCTGTGGAAAAAGACAGATTCTTCTAGTGGACGTGATCATCAGGGTTTTATTTTGAGGGTTTAAAGAATTCACTGATAGGGAAGTCCGTTTACCTCATGGAATCTTTTGCCTTCTTCAGAAAACTTACAAATTCAAACAACTTTACTCTATGTATTTAAATATCTATTTTAGGTTTGAATTTTATTTATTTATTTTTTTGTCAGGTTAGCACATTAAACGGCACGTTGAAGTACCTGTGCCTGACACTTTGTTGAGGTTATTTGCTTCGGGGGTCCTCACTCTTCAAAATGACTGCAAACAACACCCTGTCCTCTCATGACTTGTAGCTCCAGCAGAAGTTTGTTTACCTTGTCTCTCACTCCTCTCTGTGGTTACACCGACACTCTGTCAGCCCGTCAGCTGCTGTCAATCAAACACTCACTCTGACATGCCCCTGCAGCCTGCTGAGACAGAAAGAGGCATTTCTTTACATTATTGTGGATCGCCAAAGGCGATGACTAAAAGTAGATCTAAATGAGACAAAGAAGCACATCAATTGATGCTGCCTGTGGAAACTTCAGTTGAACCTCCGTGAATAGTTCTTAACCTGTTTTGCATTGCAAAGTCTGTTCATTCTTCAGAATGCTTCACCTGTAACAACATTTACATGAAGTCACCTCGTGAACCTTTTAGCAAACAGAGGGCAGTGCAAAAATGAGAGGGCATGAGGAGCTTTCATTTGGAGTTGTGTGTTTGACGTTTTAAATAAGATTTGATTGTAAGAGCTGTGGAATCTCTTTTAGTTCAGTTTGTATCATTTTCTGCATCCAAAAGTAAAAATTGCATAACTTTATCTCTACGGTTGAGAGGTTGGAATGTGTTTAAAGTTGATTTGAAAGGGTTTTTTTATTTAAAGTGCAGAAACAGTTGCACAGCAGTAGGAATAAAAGACGTTAAAGGCAGCTACTTGAAATGCTGAATTCTGAAGACAAGAGCCAAAGAATCCACAGTAAGTAGTGCACGTGCCTCACAGCAAGAAGGTTGCTGGTCCGATCCTTTGGTCAGTAAGAACCTTGTGGTGTGAAATTTGCGTGTTCTCCTGTGCATGAGTGGGTTCTCTCCCGGCACTTAGGTTTCCGACCGCAGACCACAAACATGCTCATTTGGATGATTGGTGAGTCCAAATTGCTCTCAGGTGTGAGGGTGAATGGTTGTCCATCTCTCTATGTGGCCTTGTGATTGACTGGGGACTGGTTTGGAGCATACCCTGCCTCTTACCAAATGTCAGCTGGGATTGGCTCCAGACAGGGATAAGTGGTATGGATAATGGATGGATGGATAATGAAAAAGAGTGGTGCAAGGATGACTTGTTCTGTGGGACAACTGAGGATTCAGCTGCATCCCTCCATTAGAAGCCTTTGGGATTTTTTTTTTTACTGTTCTTGGATCAGTGCTAATAATCTGGTAAAAGGTCTCTGGCAACTAAAATGTAATGAAAATTATATTTATTCATCATGATTATCCTTACAAATAACTTTACTTTTATACCATTTTTGAGGACTTAAAGGTTTGTTGGGTCCGCTAGAGACCCATGGCAGATGTAAATATGAGAGACAATAAAGGAAATTGTAAGTTTTGTCCTTGGGGGTAGATATATGGGGGCAATACTAGTATCAGTACATGGTGCCACTGAAAGCCTCGTAATTAACCCACTTATTAAAAGACACATTGGCTCAACAATACAATACAGTAAGATTCTTTTCAGTGTTTAACTTTTCCTCAACAAAGCCCAACTTAAAAAAAAAAATATACCTCAACTTTTTATTCCAGCTTGTAAAATTAAAAATACATGCTTTTACTGCACCAGTAAATACTCATTAATATTTTTAACATCAGACTCGAGATGATCTTTTTTTTTTTTCTAGCTGACTGTAGAAAGACATGGCATTATGGTTTGATGATTGTTGCTGATGTGCAAAGTTTTTAAAGGATTATAGGGATCCTTTGAGGTTGCACCATTGGCATTTTATATAGAAATTAAACCATATTAAGTACTGGGAGTTAATTTTACACCAATCCATCGTATGTAGTTGAAGTGCTAATATTTTTTCCCAATTTCTAAGGCTTGTCCCAAGGCACAAAAATGTGTGTAAATCAGCCCACAGCACAGAAAGAAAACTTTTATCCCCAGCCTTGGAACAGGTCCATCAGTGTGTGATGTTGAGTAAAGGCAATGAACAAATTACCCCTTTCAGAAGGCTTAGTTTACTTTTACTATCAAAATGACGATGATATTTAGCTGAAGGATAGAACAAGGCAGCTTAGTGTTTCAGCATCTTTGAGGGATGTTGTTTTAAAAGTTTAGTGAGCTCTGTGTTCCTACTTCAATGTCACAGAAGTGTTCTCACCATATTGATTATTGCAGATTAATGAATGACCTAAATGGATGATATAACATCTAAGGCTTAAATCACTAAGTGTATTTTCATTTCAAACATTTCCAGCAGCTGCGGTTACTCCAGGCCACAGTCTAGACTAGATATTATAATAATAAAGGGTCAGTATATCAGAGTGATGGCTCTATCTGTTGGCCTTTTGAAGAAAGCTCTTTGTAACATCGTTCAATATGAAAACTAATAGCTCTACATGAATACCTGTGATATGTATCCCTTTTGTTCAGCACATTACAGATGCATTATGCATCTCTTTCCCCTCCCTTCATTTCCAGCAGTAAGTTCTATGACAGTGTATTTTCAGAGGAGTGAAATAGATTTCTATTCTCCTCACCCAGCCAGCGCTGCTGTATTTCGATATTTTAAGTGATTCATGGCATGAATGTTTTATGGGTAGAAAAATGCAGTCTGTCAGATATGGCTTTCTCCAGGGAAGTTACCATATTCCTCTGACTCTCCTCTGGCTCTGATGTTCTGTATGATGAAGTAGAACCTTGACAAGCTAACTGGACTCCGCAGATATTGTTTGGTGTTTTGAGAAACACTCTTACATCTCAGTTTGCTCGAATACGTTGATGATACTTCCTGATTAATTTACTCTTCCTATAAAGTTTTGTCAGATGCCACATTCAAGAATTTTAGGATGAATGGGACCTAGGGCTGTGCAGTATATCAACATTTTAAGATGTATATCCGTAGAGGGATGATGTATTTCTATCTGCTAATGTGTAGGTTAGAATTACACCTGAACCCTTGACAAAAAGTAAAATGGAGTTTAGATGTTTGATTATTGCTGATAAACAGATTTTTGGGAAATTTGAAATGCACGCAAATAGTTAGTTATGATAATACAAAAATTTGATCAGCATAAAACCAGTTCATGTTTATGTTAAATGGTGGCTATAAGATTTTTGTTTGTTTTTGGTAATTGTTAATCAGTTTTGGTTCATAAATACTTGTGTCAATACATTATTATGACAAAGGCAGGTTTTTTTGGTATGTGTGGAGATGAAGATAAAGGTCTCTGAAATCGCTAATTAATGAGTTTTAGGTTGATCAACAACATAAGCAGGCAATTTTTTGGGGGAAAAAAAAGTGATTTTTGAGTAACACCAACAAGAGTTAAAGCTAATGCAAGGCTACCAGGGAACTACAACATGGTGGGCCAGCTTTAACACCACTCCTCTAGGCTCAGTCTATTATCTCTCCCTCTCAGCTCTTGTACATCCATCATTATCTCTTTCAGGGTCGCTGGAGGTTGGAGCCTTGAGCCTAGCCCGGCTGACACTGGCCAAAAGGTAGTTTCATCCCCTCAGGCCCTCTCCAGTCACCAGATCCAAATGTGGTGGAATGAGAGATTGACGTCATGGATTTGCAGATGACAGATCTGCAGCAACTGCTTGTTGTTGTGAGGTCATTACTAGGGTTGGATACCATTGAGTTCTTCATGATTCCAGTTCTGATTTTTGTTCTGCTTATTGGTGCCAGATCTTAACCGTACCAAATTTTGATTCCATATATTTTTTGTGACTAAAATAAGATTAATATTTTGTGCTAAAAAATCTGCCTGCAAATGTTTGCCAACATAAAAACTCACCAACTGATTCTTCCATCCACACACACCAAAAAATTCTACCGTTATTACATTGACATATTGATGGAAGTAATTATTAACCAAAACTGGTCAAAAATGACCCAAAGCATACAAAAACCTTGTATCCACCATGTAACAAAAACACATATTAGTTTCATGGTTTTATTGTTTCTGTTATTTTTTTTTCTTAAAGCAACTTCAGATCAGACATTTCCATAAAATGGTAATAGTTACCTTAATAACCAGTTTAAAATCCATAAATGAATATCCAGAGATAAATGAAGTTTACTTACATACCTAAATGCTGCTACTGTCATAGATGTTAACCCCCCATAACAAATCTTTTACTCACTGTACAGTGACATCCCTCCTTCTCTCTCCTCACTTTGCAGGGTTTTCTCAATAAAAGGGGGTTAATGGGGTACTTTCTGGACTCTTATCTAAAGAATGTATTTGAAATATTTGTCAAGATAATTCTATCACCTTAAGAGAAATGCGAACATGAGCTCAGATGTGTTTTTATCTGTGTTGTAAGAACTTGGCAAAGATGATGCCGCTGCCTGTGGCCGTGGATGGGTCCATAACACTGAACACAAAGCATTTTCTCTCATTCACTCTGGGATGGAGGAAATGCTTTGCCATGTCGTCTTAAATGCCTCATCTGAACCAAATATCCCTACTGAAGAAGCTGTTAGTTGTTATTTAGCAGAGTTTAGCCAAACTTTCCACTGCCATGGTCCATCATGATCCCCCTCTCCATACTTTGTTTACCTGCTGTGTCACACATGATGTACTGCAACAGCGACACAGTTGTAGTTTGATCAGTGATATTTAATCACTAAACAGATTTATGCAACATTGAAGAACTAAAACATGGAAACAGATTTTTCACCCCTTATTGATTCCTTGTATTTAGGAAAAAATTGGAACTGGTTGTAAAATAGGTACCCAAGTCTTGTCAAGAGAGGCCGAAATCTCTGAGGAATGTTTCCATATGCTTATTGAATGAAGGGTTATATTAGCTCTTAAGGGCAATGGGTATCAACTGAGTACCAGTGAAGTGTATCTTTTAAGCTGACCGGTTTGTCTCTATCATCTATTCAGTTTAAAACACGTTAAGATAAATCATATGTTTAACTATTTGCCATGAATTGTTGTAATACAGCTTTGGACCAATATTACCCAGCCCTACTCTGACCTACAAGTGTTGCTGTCCTGTGTGACTGATGGTAATGGGCACTGTGACACACAGAGATGTTCACAGCACAGATTCACGCTGGGATCTGTGCTCGTAGATGCAGTAATGAAACTATAAATCACGGCATCATTGGATGTCGTCCCGGCCCCTGATATTTCCCCAGACACGTTCACTCCAACCCTTTCAGTCTGCTTACAGTGTTAAATAGATTGACCATGGAAGATAAAGTTAAATGTGACTTTCTCCTCATGCCTCTGACTCGGCAAGAAATGAGAAAGAAAAAGAGCAGTTATATACTCCGTGAGGACGGGAGTTTCATGCTAATGTTTTAGTCTGCTTTAAATGTAGAAGAGGGGGTAGATGGATACTGATTTTGTCTGCATGGTGCCAAAAGATGGAGTTATAGTGGTTTTATGATGGTATTTGCTTAAATCCAGTTGGATTTAAGATTACTAATGACCATAATTTAGTGTTGAACCAGCTGGATTAAAGCTAGTTGGCTAACCTCTTAAGGTGACACAATGACATAATGCAGCCAGTGTCTTTTGGCACTTTAACTTCTTTGTGAAGGTTAATACAAAGTGATCATTACGTAGCCAAACAAATGCTGTAGACAGGATGTTTACATCCTATAAAGGAAATAAATAGTAACAGGTTTTTGGAGGTGAAACTATGTTTATTTTCTAAGAAATATAAAAACCTGGTTCTGGTGGCTTGACAGTTATGTCCTTGTTCACCGTTTGCAGAGGTTGTTGTTGTTGAAGTGATCTGCCAAGGCTCAAATTCAACCTGCAGCTCCTGTCTCGCATGTCATCTCCTGCTCTCTCTCTTCACTTCTGACTCTACACATTGTCCTAGCTATTAACCACAATTCCAAAGGAATTTGATGCAGGGAAAAATGTGATAGAGGCAGAATAGAGATTTGTAAATTTAAAAAAATCAAAAATGGGGAAACTTTGTTTTGGCCTTTTATTTCTCCCCTTTAACCTCAATTGATTTTGTAATCAATACCATTTGAATTCCTGATAAGTCACCTTTACAATATCGTACAACTTGTAAGGATCATGTATTAGTGGACTATGCATCACAGCTCCAGTACCATCTCCAAACTTGGGACTTAGTTCCATGAAAGTGTTGAATCTTTCTTCAAGGGGTGAGGGGATTCTCCTCATGTTTACCTGGTTTGCTTGTTCAACAAATGCAAGATCCCTATAAGTCTTGAGGTGACTAAACAGGTTTTCCAGTGATATAAAACCACTGCATTATTAAATGAGGAAAAAACAGAAAGAAATAACATTTCCAAACTTTTAAGAGTACTTTCTTAACCTGTAATTGATCAAATATAGAACTTAGACAAGAAATCATTTTTTAACCCATTAAAAAAATGAAGAAATTCTAGATAATATGTCTACAACACATTCCAGAATAGCTGGGACAGGAACATGTCTCCTATTGTCATGCCAGCTTTTTCTTCACAACACTAACATCTCAGGAGTGGAGACACTTCTCATTCAATCACTGACATTTAAGCTCTCTCATATTCTTGCTCACCAATAAGAGGCTTCTGTTGGATTTCAGTGCCTTAGTCTGGTAGTATGCTTTAACATCAGTCAAAAGGCTGAGGATGTGAATCCAGCTAATTATTACCGACACTTATTACCAAGTTGCTCCCACTGCTGTGTCAGTGAAGTGTAGTTGAAGGAGTGGGGATGTGTTTGCTGATTCTGATGGACAACATGCAGAGACACTCCGAAACATCAATGAGTGAATGTGAATGGGTAAATGTTACCTGCCCTTTGAATGGTCAGAAAGAGTAAAACAGGATAATATAAGCTTAAGTCCATTTTCTTTTTTAGCATTACAAAGTTGTCATATTTTGTGCACCCTGATGATAAATATCATGATTGATAATGCTAAGGAAAACCCCAGAATATTTTGTGTGCAGCACAAACCAAGGAGTCCTTTCCCAGACAGATCTCTCTCATCATCCCCACCAAAGAGGTCATGCTTTTGCTGGTGTTTGTTAGTTTATTGAATTGTTAGATTGGCCTGTGACCAATCATTTAGATTTTGGAGAGATCAAGTTTGTGTTTGGATCTAGGACATTTTTTTAAGTGTTCTTCGCCATTGCGTGATCGGTCCATTTTCAACATGCTTGTTTGTGATTTCACAAAAAATGTTAAGAATGTTGACAAAAAATACAGGTTAATTTAGGATATGCTCAGCCACACAATAGAGACTGATCCAGATACTCGAATTATTCTGGATCTTAGTATACACACCTCATAATCTTGCACAGCAGCTTAGTCCACCTGATTTCATGTCTGGGATCAGGCAGATCCATCTTACCAAGCTTCAGTATACAACGATTGAAAGAGGCCCAGAGCGGAACGGCCCAATCAGAGTCCTTTCGAGCAGGAAGAGGTGGGAGCTACAAGCAAGCAGCAGCAGGTAGTGACTGCTTGTAAAGAGATTAGCAATGATGCGAACAGCTTAAGTGGCAGTTTTATCAGATCTGGACCACATTTCTTTATTAAATGACAAACAAAAAAACCAACACTACAAACTTCTTTGCTTTAAGGATATTTTGCTCCCATTCTGACATGGTTTGATGAGAGTTTATCTTACAACATGGCTTACTATCTGTAGTGCAGTAACCCCCGCCTATGAAATTATCTGATTGGCCAGTAATGAACGTGATTGACAGCAGTACTGTCTAATCACCTTCCTGATGTACTTTTATAATTCTCTGACCTCCTCAAACACTTTCTTTAGGCTCTTTCACAGATGGACTTGTGAAATGAATTGAACAGTCAGGTGACAGAATTCACGGAGCAGATTTTGTTGAATAGAGTGATCAATTTAAACAATGAACAGTGGAGGCAGGAGAGGCTGACTGTGGGTCTCTACATTCTTAGGTGGTAACTCATTTTTAGTTGTTTTGTTTAGCTAAAGGGATCCTGGCTGTGGAATTGTGCATATTATTTGTTTAGCATAAGTAGGCAAAATGGCAATGATATTGTTGCCTTGAACTACTTGGGGCCAGCTTTAAATGGAACAAGATCTAAATTCCCACCCCTATTTAGTGTTATCTTCTATTAAAATAACAGATTATGTCGCTGAAAAGATTAAGTTAAATGTATCTTTCTCCTCAAGCCTCTGACTCAGCAAGAAATAAGAAAGAAAAAGAGCAGCTATAAACTTCATGGGGACGGGGGTTCAATGCTAATATTTTGGTTTCGCTTGAGAAGTAGAAGCAATAGAGAGGGTGGTATTAAAGAAATGCATTTCCTGAGCATTGTGCCGAAAGATAGGGATGGAATGGTATTTAAATGTCAATGAAAGGCCCTTTTATAGAGAAACATATTATCTGAATAAGTGGCTTGACAGTGGGTCCCTTTGAAGAATCTCACCTAACATTGGTTCTGTGAGGCATAAACAGGCGATGATGGACCTGTGTGATGTCTAACTCCCCCTCAGGTGCAGACAAATTGGGAAAAAAAGAATGGACTGCATTCAAAATGGCAGGGAAACATGCGACTACATCAATTCTCTTTCACCTGGCTCTGAGGGCTTTGTGGTTACAGCCTTTGCATGAATCAGGAGTAGATAGAAAATGGGGCACAAATGGTTTGCAGTGGCCCCACAATGAATACCTGCCAGTCCTGTAATTAGTTTGGGCTGTGGTTGGCTGTGGCTGGGATGGAGGCTGTTTATCACCCCTGAGACAATGACTGCATGAGACCTGCCAAATCAAGGCTGTGTGATCGTTTCCTCTCGCTGCAGCTCTGGACGTTAAAATGGCTCTCTGAGGTGTCGTGGGAGTTTGCTGTCAGGTTTCCACGGGCCCTTTCTGCAACTGCACATCTCCTTAAGTCATGACAGATGAACAGTATAACAACAAAGGCAGTGGAGCAATGGTGGTTGGAGGTATTTCTTCATTTGTAGCAGAGGGAGGTCAGTGTCCAAGCAGTGTGAAAATGCTGCTTGTTTGTGGGCTTTTTAACAGCAAAACTTTGCAGCTTGAAAACAACAGAAAAGTCTCATTCCTCTGAAATTATAATGCAGCTCTGCCAAAGTTAAAGAACATTTTTTTTGGCAGGTTATACTCCTAAAGTTGCTTATCTGGAGCAGGATCAGAGCATGAATAGTTAGAACCTCTTAGGCAATGGAAAGACATGTTTTCTTCTTTTTATGACCTTCAGTGGAAGTGATTATTTTTAACCATTAAGTGACAGAGATAAGTTGTCTATGCTAAAATGTACAGCATATGTTCTAGTACGACATTTAAATGTTGCTGATAAATCTTTAGATAGTAGCAGGGCTGCCTCAGACTTAGACCTGGCTTGGTTCTGGTACACTTGGTCGCTGACCAGTGGCTGCTGCCCTGAAAGTTAAAGAGCTCATATTCTGCCTTTATGGGTTTTTATGCCCTCTAGACTGTTTAAGATGTCTTCTTTACGTGTTAGAGTATTTCTGTGAACAAGAAAAAATATCCACAGCATCAGGACAGCTTCCTTTCTTCGTTTCTAGACACCTAAATTCTTGAATAGACCTACAAATGTGACGTCCCATTCATCCTTTTACGCCTAAAGGCTCACGTTATTGACATCATGGCATGGAGCAGCTGCCACAGAGTAGACCTGTATAAACCAATCATAGCAGGAGATATGCAGAGTCTGGCATCAGGAGTAAACCTTGCCAAAGGGTCTCAGGGTAAATATGCTCACAGCTTATTTCCTTGAAATTGTACATCATGAGGGTTTTTGTCCATTTACTTGCCCGTATGCACTTTATGTTACATTAGAATACCAACAGAGAGCCCACCAAGACCTGAGGCTGTATGCAACTACTAAAGTGTAGTTTTGAAAGTAAAGCTAACAGAATAAGAGACTGCAGCTTGTGTGTGGGTCCTGTTAATTCTGGATGATTTGCACATCCTTAACTGAAGCAGGGTATGTGTGGTGGCCATCATGTATCTATGTTCACATGGTAAAAGCAAGTGCAGTCTCAAGCTTCAAAGAGGCAGGAGCTTTAAAAGAGGAGATATACCTGCAGTTTGTCCCTGCGTTCACTTTTTTGTGCCATGAACATTTTTTTTTATGATGTGTGTGACTGGAGGACGCCACTAGAGGGTGCAAAAGATCTCAGGCTATATGTTACTCCCTGTTGTGTTAGAGCTGAACTGCAAACATGGCTGTAATTCTTAGAGTAAAAGTAGTAAAATAAACAATAATCAATATAATTAAGTTCATCAGGATCAGCTGACTTCTATTTCTATGATATTTTCTTCTTTGCATCCACCTAAAGAGCTGTCTTGGTGTTCTGGTGTAATGACTTCTCATGTTACTTGATGACTTGCTGCAGACAATACTGAAAGATGAGTCAGACAAAGCAACAGAAAAAGCAGAAGGTAAACCCTTCAGTGTTTTTCTCTCATCAGTAAAATCAATCTGTGACGAGCACAGAAGTCCAATAACAGAACACCGCTCGGGTTCAGGTCGGGGGGGGGCATTCCTCCCAATCACACCCCTCCAAATCTCACAGTCATTGCCGATGTAAGCGTTGAAGTCCCCCAGTAGAACGAGGGAGTCCCCAAAAAAGTCACCACCAAAAAAAGGTTGCACACTCTAATATTTGTCACATAAATGTCAGACGATTTATTTCCCTCCAGTGTTGCATTAATTTTTCACTAAGGTCTTGTATTGATGATGGGAGTGTCTGACCACTGTGCAAAGCCTTTTCCAGCACAACCTGGAAACTGTTATTGGGGTTAAGGTCTGAACACTGTGGTGGCCAATCCATGTGTGAAAATGATGTCTCATGCTCCCTGAACCACTCTTTCACAATCTGAGCCTGATGAATCCTTGAATTGTCATCTTGTAAATATGCTTGTGCCATAAAATAAAATTCTATTGACACAATAACTGGATCATTCAGTGTATTCAGGTAGTTAACTGACCTCATTCTTTCGGTACATAATACTGCTGGACCTCGACCTAACGAACTGCAGCAGCCCCAGATCACAGCACTGTCCCCATAGGCTTGGACAGTAGGCACTAGGCCTGATGGGTGCATCACTTCACCTGCCTCTTTTCTTACCCTGATGCTCCCATTGCCCTGGAACAGAGTAAATCTGGACTCATCAGACCACATGACCTTCTTCCAGACCTCCAGAATCCAATCTTTATGCCCCCTTGCAAATTGAAGCCTTTTTTTCCAGTAAGCCTTACTGATTAGTGGTTTTCTTAAGACTACACAGCTGTCCAGTCCCAATCCCTTAAGCTCCAATCTCATTGTAAGTGTGAAAATGCTCTTACTTTCACTATTAAACATACCCCTGACTCCTACTTTTGTTTTTCTTCTACTTGATTTGGCCAAACGTTTAAGTGATCACTGATCATTAGGATTTTTCCAACCACATTTCTTCCTCAAAGGCGATGGTTCCCCATTATCCTTGCAGTTTTCAATAATGTGTTGGGCAGTTCTTAACCCAGTTTTAGCAGTTTATGCAATCTCTAGATGTTTTCTCTGCTTCATGCATACCAATGATTTGATTCCTCTTAAACAGACTAACATCTTTTCCACAACCACATAATTTGTCTTTAACATGGTTGTTTAAGAAATGACGTTACACATTGCATCAGCTGAGGGTTAAATAACTTTCTGCCACTTGACAGATAATCACCCATGTAGTAATTATCCAATAGGAGGCTCTTACCAAGAGTGCAACTTTTTTTTGGCCATGCAGTGTATATGCACTTGATACAAGGCTGAATATGAGCATTTTTACATCGAACCAGTTGTATCAAATATGCAAGGTTTTTGTGAGTTTGCATTACCTTGGGGGTCGCACAAGGAGCTTGACAACTATTTAATTATTCTCTCCAATAAAACCCTGTCAGATACTTTTTATTAAATGTGTACAGGATTTGGTAGACTGCTTTCCTTATCATATGAATAAATTATCTGAAGCTTTTCCCCAAGCAAAGAAGAGGCTTTTGTTTTCAAACAGGCTATGGTTAAAATTTACACATTTGTTGCTGAAAAGTCATTTTAATTCAAATGTGTAAGACAGGTAAATATAGTCTCAATTTAGAATGGTCCAGTTACTCTTTTATGGCCCTTCTATGACTCCATGACCAAGGCAAACTTTGCTCCTTTGCTCCCAGCTTTGGACACCAGCCTCATTCACAGTGCAATTATTTAAAAATGTCACATCAAGCTCAACATCATCGAGCATGGAGACATTCACATTAATTCCCTTAGGATTTGTGTCAGTTTACAGTGGGATACTGCTGTGAAAGAGCATAGGATTGTGACACATCATATAATTTACATCCATTATCCATACCAATTATACCTTTCCCCTTCTTTAGCATCACTATGAAATGTATCACACTGCAGAATTTCATGAATCCTATACCACCACTGTCTGATACTGGAGAAGCATGAGCATCTAAATTGGGACAACACAAAAAAATATACTGATTCTGTACTGGTTTATAAAATCTTACATGATGAAGCTCCACCTCCACTTCAAGAGTTTGTTAAAGAAACTGGAGTAGATCAGCCAGAGCAGGCCTTAGAGGTGACTGCGTTGTTTTATTTAGGAAAAGTGCCTCTACCATTATCTCGTTCTGTGCGTCCCAAACCTGGAGCCAAATATCAAACACAATACGTGAACACAGTATGTATTAAGCGCTTTAGCACTAAGGCACTTTAACTAGTGCTCCAGCACTTTATAACTAATTGTGTATAATTCCCATGGTACCCCAACTCCCACCTCTTATATTTTGGACTGTGTGTCGTTTAGGTAGTCTACGCTTCATGTATGCTGCTTTTCTTTTAATGTGCTCCATGGGTTTTATTCCCATTATTGAAGTTTGTATTTATATGTGTTGACAGCAACCTGCCAATGGGACTGGGGATGGAAATTAGCCACCCGGGTATAATCCCATGTATTTCCATGTAAATGTCAAAAAATGCATACTGTCCCTTTTTTTATAAAAATGAATAATCTCAAATCTAAGCTGGCTTTAATGATGTGGCTCCTTTGCAAAGTCAAGTGATAGCTTTTTGAGTTCTCTTGCTGACAGACAAATGGACTAATGCAGACAAAACCATAACCACCTTGGCAGAGAAAATAATAATGTCAGTATATTATAATGATCTAAAAAAATAAGCTGATCAAACTGTAGTTGTAATCATTTATATAAACATTGGCCTTGCCTGTTTTCTGCTCTTTTAAGCCAGCAACAACAGATGTTTGAGTGCTGCCAACCATTCAAAACAAGATGTGAAACCTGAAAGTACATACTTTATGACAATGGAGTCCAAAAGGTAAATTTGTCAGCAGCTGCTTCCCACAGAATCCATCAGACACAAAACAACATTAACATTCAGTCCACCAATGTACAAACCCAACACAGACTCTCCCTTTAGCTTTGTTTTCTCCCTGCACAGACTCCTCAGAGAAATAAATCTGGCTCTTTGGCTGCTAAAGGCTGCACTGATTTTACCAGCCAGACAATAACTTTGTCTGTCTGCTGTCTGGTGCCGGACAGGTTGGGTATGCTGATGAGAAGGGAGAGGAGGGAGTGAACCAAACAGTAAATTTTAGGGCTCTTAAAGCAGATCAATGATGGGAGAGACTTCTAAAGCCTCTGAAAGCTGGAGAGAACGACAGGGCCTGGAGTCATTAGTTTGTCTGTGGTTATGTTTAATGTGATTAATTTATTAGAAGCAATTATACCATCAAATAGAAAACTTAAGATACCTCGTCACCACAGGGCTCTTCAGATGGGGTACAGGATGGGATTTCTGCACAGAGAGGCATTATCAAAATGCCAAAGTTTGTACTCTCTATGACTTAATCCTTTCCCAAACTGAAGTATGCCACGGCCCATTACAAAACCCCAAAATTACCCAGTGCTCACCATAACCTCTCTTATAAACAAAACATGAGATGAAATGTGCTTTCACACTAAAGTTGCTTTATTGGGACTTTCTTACTTTTCAGTTTGGCAATTGTGAAACCTCCTATGCTCCAACAAAACAGACAAACTTTGTACAATCTCAAGAAATGGTCTCAGTTTGGACAAAAACTTCAAAATGGCTTGGTTCCTGCCCAGTGTGGAAACATAGTTTTGTAGAGTCTGGACCTTCATGATAGAAGAATACCACATGCTAACTTGGTAAAAGGACATGAACCAATTTTTTTTCCAAAACTAGAATGTGTGGAGCTTCAGTAGCAGTTTTATCAAACCTGCAGCATTTCTTTGTTTAATCAAAAACAAACACCACTGAAAGCATTTCCTTGGAAAGGATATCTTTACCCCAGTGTCTAATGTTTTGGCAAGAGTTTGTTCCATGAAGTGGCTGCCAAATTGTACTTCAATCTGCATTAATAGCATCTGCCTACTACACTATCTGTGAATGAAGCATTATGTTAAAGAAGATGTCAGATGAAGTACTCAGAACCAGCCAGTGGGGGGGGTTGCTGTTTTGGCTCTTATGACCATGAGGTAGGGTGGGTAAGATAAAGTAGTAATTAGTTCCAACATGGTGGGCAGTGAGAGCACAGAGGGAGTGGCTCTGGGATTTCACAGGTAACTTACCTGCCTCTTTGAGGTGTCGTGGGGGCTAATTGGATGAAACACTGAAAACAATTGGATGGAAGGCACCAGCCAGCCTCATGACCTCAGTTAAGTTCTGGCTCTTGGAGTCGGAGGGCTGGTAAGAGGTTGTGTGGTAGAGTACATAGCATCAGCATTGCCAATACCCAGAGCTTGCATGTACGGAGCCTGGGTGGAAATGCTGTGGCAATGGAGAACCATGCAGCAACTGGGTAATGCAAGTGGGTTAGATGACAGAAGTCTCATTAGGGCACAACTATCTCGTGTTTCTTTCAAATCTGATTGGCTTGTGATAAATTTGATTGAACATTTGTCCAATTGTCTTCCTGATATGCTTTTGAAAGGTTCTACTCTTTTCAGACACTTTATTTGCTCTTAGATGGACCAGAGAAATAGATTTTGTATACTATACGCTGAACGATCCATCTGTGTCAAGTTACAGCCGAACAGCAGCAATCATGAATTAAAACCCTAATGGACCGCACTCCTGCATGAACACTTTGCAAACTGTAAGACAACAATCACTTAACTTTTTGTATCTGAAACAATTATCCAAAGAATCGCAGGAAACAGTGACATAATGTTCATAGACAGCCTATTTTACCCAGTAGAGTTTAATGTGCAGCTTGTTTTACAGTCAGATGCTTTAAAGTTAAATAGTAACACAAAAACTCTGACTCTCTAGCAAACATTCTTGGGCAGAACTAAGACAACGGTTATTCAATGCAGTTATTGATCCCAAGAGGACCACAACAAAAACAGCTGTAAGCAGACTCTTGTCTGTGCCTTTATTTTGCTTCCTGGTATTTAAGTCGTTTGTGATTTCAGTCACCTCCAGGCAAAGTAAAGTAGTCATCCTGTGTAGTAAAATTATCAGGATCAACCTGAGTACATTTGAAGATTTCTGGTAATTGTTGCTGTGAGCAAGTAGTATTAACAATTTTATTCTGTTTCCCTATGAACGTGTTTAACCTGCCCCTGGACTCTGACTCTCATCAGTCACAGAATCATCCGACTGAAACAACCTGTATTAGTGTTAAAATGTCTAAGTTGGATGTTATTATTACAGTAGAAGTTAGTGATGAACCAACTGATAGGTAACTTGCTGTTATATATTGTTTTTATTTTGAACTAATTTATTGGTACATCAACATTCACAGTTGTACCAGTCACCCAAACTGTTCACCTGTGAGTAATAAAGTAGTTTGTACACTACTATGAACTCTGGAGTCATTTTTGAATTAAAGTGTATAAATACTTTGCTAAAATTCCCTGAAACGTCTCAGTTACAAATATTTGCCATCATATTCCTGCAGTTTGGCTGATAGGCAGGTTTCTTGACACTTTTGATGGATTCGTTCCCGGTAAAGCCAGCTCTCTTGTGAAAAAGATATTGTTCTAATTAATTTTTGTTATTTAAAAAAAATCTGTCTGTTTTTAAGCCTGACATGGTGGCTCATGCCTCACAGCAGGAGGTTTGCGGGTTGGACTCCTTGTGTTGACCAGAACCTTTCTGTGCTTGTTGGGTTCACTGGTGACTCAGTTGTATGTGGGAGTGAGAGTGAATGGTTGTTTGTCTCTCGGTGTGGCCCTGTGATCAACTGGTGACTGGTTCAGGGTGTATATCTCGGCCAATGAAAACTGGGATATACTTTTGCCTCCTGTAGTCCCAAAAGGGATAAGTGGCATAAATGAAAGATGAATGAATGGATGGATCTAATATTAGAATTAGGAATACTGTACTGTTGTGAAACAAGCGCCATCAAAATATTCAAGCATCAAATGTTACTGCACCCTTGTTTTTTAGCATTGTGCATACTCTCAGTCAGAATTTAAAGATAATACAAAGTCATTTTCTACTATATCATTTCTAACAAAGGCCTTAAAGAGCTTCATATTCAAGTCAAACGAGAGCAATTACACAATTTCCTTGAAAATTGGGTAAAATTTGGCCATGTTATATGGCTTAAAACTTCAAAAAGACAGAGCAAAAGAACCGTGTGATTAGATATTTCTGGGTCAAACAGCAATTTTCGAGGTCAGGAATGAAGCTTCAAGCTCTGCTCTGAAGAAATGTTTGTCCACTCGACCTGCACCACAAACATCAATATTTACCTTGACACATGGCCGTGCTGTGAAGTATATTTTGTCCTTACCTGTTAGAGTGTAAATTATATCTTGGCAGCGTTTACTTAAAGTCAGACTGAAAATCTGTGAATCCTTAACCTAAAATGAGTAACCCAAACAAGGTCCACCCCGTCTAAAGCACACTGTGTTCTGTGGAGTGCACAATTTGGGCTCCATGCACCCTGTATGCACTCTTTTGCATGAGCCACAAATTGTATATTGGACCATTGCTGGCAGTGCCTCTACAAACCAACCACGGATTAGAACTTTAAAGGACCCACTACATTATAAATCACAAAATGAGATTTGAAGCAGACTCCACTTTTGCACCCAAACTATTCAAAGCCTGCAGCCTCAGGGAAGCTGTGGTGCAGAGAAAGATGCAGAAAAAGAGAGAGTGAGAAGGAAAAGAAAGAGAGAGACGAGGGAGGGGAGGGGGGTATGACACAATGAACTGATGTGGAAGAAACAAGTCAAGGATGTGTGACCGCTGAGTGAGAACAGTTAGGAAATGAGAGGCTGGGGTGTACTGGAGCATGTCTGTGTATGTGTGGAATGCCTCTGCATGTGGATAACATGTATTTTGGCCTCAGCTTGTGGGCCTTTTCTTCTGTGTAAATAATAAACCTTCAGAAAGAGCTGTCACACCTGGATCATTTGAGAAGCTGCTACTAAATAATGGTCATCACCCCTTTGGCTTGGTTGATTTGCAGCAACTGAACTCTGTTTTGAAACAAACTACAAACCCAATTCCAATGAAGCTGGGATGTTGTGAAAAAAAAATAAAAACAGAAAACAATGCTTTGCAAATCCTTTTCCATCTATATTTAATTGAATACACTACAAATAGAAGATATTTTATGTTCAAAGTTATAAGTTATATTTTTTTATTGCAAATGTTGTCTTGCAAAAATCACTCATGTCATTAACAATATGGCTGGTGGCCAAAAGTCCTGCTTCAGCACCATCTCGTTTAAAGGTTGACTGAAAACCAGTATAAGAGACAGCACCAGACAAAAGTACTCACAAAATGGCTGACATCACTGATGCTCCTACTGATGTTAGTTCCAGGTTATGGTGTGGACTTTGGCTTGGTTTGTAATTTGCAGCGTGATTTCAAACAAACAAACAAGAAGTGCTAGAGATCACAAACCTCCGCCACGATATTTTCAACAGTGTCAGTCGAGTTATTGTCAAATATGTGAAAAACTGCACTGTCTCGCAGTGTTAGGAAATCCTGGATCCAAGTCCAGTTTCAGATCACCATCAAAAACGAATCACCACCTGGACCAACATTGCCTGAAAAATGTCATCAAAATCACTTATGAACTTATTGAGTTATTGACAAAAATGTGGAAAACGGCCCTATTTGCAATGTTAACAAACTATTTTAAAAATCCTGGATCTGTTTCCATTTTCAGATCACCACCAAAAATAAGTCACTTCTTCCTCCACAAACAACGTCCGCTGAGTATCTCATCAAATTGTTTAATCACATCTTTTAGTTATCCTGTTTAAAACTAACAATTCGCAGTAAAGACCAGGGGCCTTATTTATATAGCTTGTGTGTGCACAAAAAGCGTACGCCACTTGTAGGCATTGTTTGGGATTCTATGGCAGCTCTGGGGAGGCTCCAGTGTGCCCTTTCCCCCACCTGATGCACAGATACTCTTCCTATGTAGAGCGATTCACCTTCTCACTTCCTCTTTTATGTCAGATCATTTCTGAGACAGCCTTATTTACAGCCTCAGCCACATGCTTCTACTCGTTTTCCCTCTCGGTCCATGGTGAAGTTGGTGTCACTGAATCTTCATTCATTCTTTTATAAGCACCACATGGGCAGGACAAGGTGTTCCCTCGCGTGCGACAGCTTTAGAGTTGATTGTGATTGAAAAAATGGAAAGGATAGGATGGAAAGAATAGGACGTCCGTGCACACTCTTGTAAATCTGAAAGTGTTTTTGCGCACGCATTTCCTAAGTTTCCGGAATATGCCACCTATAGTGATCTTTCCTATGCACAGTTTTTATAAATGAGGCCCCTATCCTCCTTGGCAGAGGTAACAAACAAAAAGAGCAGAACAAAAACAACAATCCATCATCTTATAATTTGAATCAGAACAAACCAGCTGCAGGTGTGAGGCCTCCTGAATCTACAGCTAACAGATGCTCTTTCACCTGTCAGCTAAGTTGACGGATGCAGTCTTTTGATTGCAGTTCATTGGCATGTGATTTATGACTTTTATTCTCCGACCTGCACGGTCAAGGCCAAACACTTTGGAGCCCCTCTGGTCAGGATGGTTACCCTTTCACCTTGCATGCAGAGCAAGCACCTGACATCTTGGCAGCCCGCCACAGCCGTCTCCTTAGCTTCCTTACCTATCAGCTGATTTAATCCAGTTGCAGAGGATGGAGCTGCCTTGGCCCCCGCACTCTAATCCAGGGAGATCCATGGATTTTTCCGAAGCCTGAGCATCAAGTGTTGTCAATTACAGCCTGAAAAGGCTTAAAGTGGAGGGGAGCTTTGAGTCAGCATGAGCCCACACCCAAAAGAGCAAAAATAGACTCTTGTTTATCCATGACTGAGAGCGGAAAAAGGTCCTCGACTGTCATTGTGCTATGACAACAATTTAATTATGGGAGTTACCCAGCTGCCACTAATCTTAGCGTGTTTACCTATGTAGGAGACTTCCTTTAATAGACTCTCACCGCAGATTCAAACTAGCATGGCGTTAGCTAGGTTAAAAGCTTTGTGCTTGCCCTCCAGCTGTGCCCATGCAAGTAGAATTACAGCTCATCAGAGAATAGTGTGTAATGTAGTTAATAATGAATGCTGAGTGGGTTATTTGGTCCAATCATCCAGTCATTGTGGCTGGCCTCGGATTAATAAAAGATAAAAGAGCTCCCTGCAGTGCCACTATATTATGATCCTGGAAATCAAACTCTGCTTTCACTTCTATAGGCACTGTCAGATTAGAGTCCACACTGCCATGGTCGTATTTTAAGAACTGGGTTAACTTTCAAATCACACTAACCCCCGTGCTTTAAATAATGAATGTCGGGCTCCATCTGGGTCATGGAGGTCTTTTGGGTGAATGACTCAACATTTAAAATGACATCGGCTCATTTCTGGTGCGTCTGGTGAGCACTTTGGTAGGTGACTGGATAAAAGCAAAAGTGTCACAGTTAAAGATCGTGTAATGGAAACAGGGAGATTGCTTTAATGGTTTCGCTTTCAGTATATTGGTCTCTTTATGTGCAGTCTAGACAGCACCTTTGCCTTTTTCACCATTTACTGAGGATGGAAGCCATTTTCAAAGCTTCTGTGGAGACTTTTTAGTTATTTATGGAACAGATGGATATTAAAACTGACACATCTATTTGACCTACAAAAGCAAATAAAACCAACAAGATTGATAATTCCTTTTTTCAATGTCCATATGACAAATGGTTGACGTGGAGTATCAGCAAGTGATTGACAGAACAGACTTTCTTTTACAATTTCTACCTCAAAGATTCTTAAAAAGAGATGAAGTATCAGATGTTTTTTTTTATTAGATGAGGGAAGGCAAGGACAGTGTGAGCCACTGAGCTAAGATGAGAAGGACATGTTGGCTTGGTCATACACTGCTAATTAGAGCCCGAACAAAGTGGCTTGCAATTGTAAAAAATGAGTTATTGAAAATATTTCAAATATAGTTTGTGATCACCCTGTGTTGTTTTTGTGACTTCTTTTCATTCAAATTCTTCAAACTAGTTTGCGGCACTGTGTCCAGTCATGTACAAACCCAGCCTCCATGTTAACTATTTCTGTCCAGGGGCAGAGCTGATCTCTGTCACCGGCTAATGTCCAAGCTGACGTCCCACTCTTCATTTAAAAGCAAACTCAGGACCTACCTTTTTAGTCTGGCTTTTAGCCAATTATATTTTTCATTCATTCATTCATTTTCTATACCCCTTTATCCCTTTTTGGGGTGACGGGGGGCTGGAGCCTGTCCCAGCTGTCTTTTGGTGAGAGGCGGGGTACACCCTGAACCAGTCGCCACTCGATCCCAGGGCCACATAGAGGGGCAGACAACCATTCGCGCTCACACTCATACCTAAGGGCAATTTAGAGTGACCAATCAACCTAATGAGCATGTTTTTGGTCTGTGGGAGGAAACCAGAGTGCCGGAGAGGACCCACGTATGCACGGGAAGAACATGCAAACTTCACACAGAAATGCCCTTGTCCGAACCGGGAACCTTCTTGCTGTGAGGCATGTGCACTACCTGCTGCGCCACCATGACGCCCCAATTATATTTTTATTATTTTTATTTCATCTTATCAATTTATTTATTTTAATCCTCTTAGTCAGGTTTATTTCTCTGTTTCAGTTCAGATTTATTGTTTCGTAAATTATTCCCTGTTATTTGATTTTCTTTTCATGATCCTACTTTTGCAGATTTTATTACACATTTGATGTTTGGCTATCTCATTGTACCATATTATTATATTTAATTTAATTTAATGAATTTATTTATTAACTTCTTCAAATAGTATTTTTGAGTCTAATTTTTGCTATGTACTTTAGTCTTAGCTCCTGCATTTCCTCATATTCAATTTGAGTTAGCATTTCCTCACTCTTCTTATTGGGTTTTCTGTTAGAATCTCCTCTTCATGTCTTTGTGTGTGTGTGAGTGAGTGAGTGTGTGTGCTGCATGTGGACAGTGAGGGAGGATAAGATCTTGTATATTTATTGTATTCAATCTTCTATTTTTTTTAATGATCTTCTTTCTTTCTTTTTTTAATTCATACTGTCTTTGCTACAAGACAAGTGTTATACAGATCAAGTTTGATTGATCATAGATACAACCCCACTCAAAAAAATCCTTAACTCTCCCTTTTATCATAGCAAGCATTGCTGCTTGGGTGGGCCAGCAATCCTGTAGACTGAGGAGGGTCGAGACAGACATAACAACATTACTTTGGTTAAAAGAGTACAAGTCAGCTGGTTTCCTACTACGTAACATTAAATCTAATTATGAAAACCTCTGCCCTTCAGTTTTGATTTGCTAACAAAATGACACTCTGTTGTGACAGCAGGTACAGATTGGCACCACACAGCAGCAGGGTGTTGTTCATCTACAGTCAACAGCATATTTGTTTGAAGCAGAACCACTGCCTCTCATAACCCATCAGAAAGGGATGCAAATGAACCAAGTTTCTGGCTCGCTGCACCGCGCAAATTAATAACAGCGCACACTCGGCATTACCGCACAATTAGATTGTCCATTATTTTGTAAACGCCAGCAGAATCACTGGGTCCTCTCAAGCATATTGTCATGTGGCTGCATTTGCCTAACAAACGTGAGATCAAAGGCGTATTTCTGAATCCTAATCAAATCTATTTCAAGTCCCATGCTGGCTCCGGATGGCAGGCTGTGGTCTGCGGCTGGCACGGTTTGAGGCCCTGTCTGAATACCTGCAACAGTAAATAGATGGGCGGGCGGGATGATTTGCATATAAAAAGGAGCAGTGATAAAAGAAAGTACTTAACCTGGAGTTTCTCACCATCCAACACTCTGGCACCTGCAACAGCATGACAGAGGACTGCTTTTTATCAAAGGGGATCCCATTAGAAGATAAATGTATTTATTCCTGATGGAGAATGAAAAGTAAAGAGAAACAAAGAACATGGTCAGAGGCGCCAAGGACCAGGACTTGTACCTGTAGCAGAGCAAGAGGACCCTTTAATGCTGCAGCGTAGCCGAACTGAGATGTTTGTAGTGTCAGTGTGCATTTGTAACCAGGCTTGTTTTTGCACCAAGATGGCTGCTTTGAACTGCGAGGAATCCTATAAGGTATAATTCATGTCGTGTCAATTACTAAGCAGCAGATGCAGAGAGCTGAAGAGAGAGAGAGTCCCTAACCATAACTCTTCAAACAGTGTGTGCTTATTTCTCCACCCTGCGAACGTTCCTCTTGTCAGTCATGCAGTCAGATCAATGCAGCCACACTCAGCATATTTGAAGGTTTCTGTCCTGCTTTTGAAGATTTGTTTGTGGATTTCTCAGGGGGAGGTGACTACAAACCTCATGATGGATTCACTCTTTTATTTCTGGCTCCCAGCGAGTGTTAACAAGACTCACAGTCAACACATGCATGCGGTGCTGCTCAGATTAACTGCAGCGCTTTAGGTCTGCTGTTCATGTTGATGCTGTTAAAGTAATTATTCTGACTTCATTCCATCATCATCTTCTATTGGCATGCTTCTACATTTACTAATTTGCAGTGACAACCAGCAGCAGCATCTGAGGCTTAACCGAGTTTGAGCAGTTAAAATGGACTACACGTTGAGTTGGTATCTTCTTTTATATACAGTATTTAGGGTTCATGATATTTTGAGAAACACATCCATTATACTACTAAAGTGCTAAAAATTCTGCTTGATGTTTATTTGTGCAACAGAAATTCTGTTTCTTGTTTTATGTAAAAAATTAACAAAGCTGCTGGAGGCTTTTTTAAAGTCTGTTTTTGATGATGCAGGTATGTTGTAAATGGAGGCCTCTGCTCAGTCTTCACATGTTGGACACTGTGTATTGTGGTGCCCTGAGATTTATAACAAATTGTGTCTTCTTTATGATGTGACACACCAAATGGACCGTTCAGTATGTTTCAATTAATCAATCAGTCAATTAATCAACTAGAAAAGCACTCGGAGAGCGCAGACCTCCGCCACCAGCACAGTCCTCAGCCATATTGGGATGTTGACCATAAATATTAGTCCTACCTTTATGTCATCAAAATATTTTTATTCCTTGACCATGAAAACATACCATTAGCAACTGGATTGATAATGATATCTATTTTAGTTCAGTAGTTATTCACAGAAATCACATTTTTCGCCATGGCGACCAGACACTGATACGGATCAACACCAAAATCGAATCAGTTCTTCCTTTTCCCATGCTGAACATTTCCTGAAAATTTCATCAAAATCCATCCATTACTTTTTGAGTTATTTTGTTCACAGACGGACAGATGGACGGACAGACGGACGGACAAACAAACTCTTTTGAAAACATAACCTCCTTGGCAGAGGTAATCAGTCAGTCTTAATTGTCATGTGCCAATTCGTAACATGTGTTATTTCAAGAAACTTTAGACAAAGGAACTAAAGATGATAACTTTAAATAGCGACAAACTCATGGATGCCCAGATCATAAATCCGTCCTCATTACATTTGCATTTGTCTCTGCTGGATTTAGATTTATACAAGTCCGGCCCCTGAAGACGTGGCAACTCCTTTTCAAGAGTGTCCTCATGTCTATATGGTTGTAGAGGTATTTATTACGGAAGTATCAATCATAACCGTGGATAGAGAGATCAATCTTATAATAACATTAACATCCACAATTATCATAAACTGGAGAGGAATGATGTTGTTTAATATAGCAGCATCTAATTGAACTAGGTGCTGCTATATTAAACAATAAAGCCATATAAAGAATACAATACAGAGAAAAATAACAAATAAAAGACCCAATAAAGCAACGATACTCTGCCAAAGTGAACAAGTGCGTCTTAAGCAGCTTTCTGAAAGTGGAGGGGCTCTCTGCAGTCCACACAGTGAAAGGTAATGTGTGCTACAGAGTGAGAACAGCAACTGCAAAGGCTTGAGCTCCTCCTGTTTTTCAAAAGGATCAAGAAACATCCAAGACCACCTGATTACCTGACCTAAGGGCTCTGGGGGCTGATAATTGAAGGAGTGATCTTGAGTACTTTGGTCCATAAAGGAATGCTTCTGCATGTTATTGGGCTTTGCATCCATGAAAGACTGCTATTGTCTTTTTGTTCAAAATTAAGCTGCAAACTTTACCACTTGTGCCCCCTGACTGCCATGATTCCCTTTCTGACT
The DNA here is from genome assembly GCA_036419115.1 of Scarus forsteni. Lineage (NCBI taxonomy): Eukaryota > Metazoa > Chordata > Actinopteri > Labriformes > Labridae > Scarus > Scarus forsteni. The sequence goes on along the minus strand of JAZDUH010000157.1, from coordinate 12,177,445 downwards.
TCTGTGTTTTCTTTGTTTCTTCGTTTGATAAGCGCACGATGTCCTTGATTTTCAAAGCAAGCAGAGCAAAGTGGAAGGAACTGATGAGGGAATTGATGACGAACACTAATGATACCGGTTCCTTGAAGGAGCTGATATCAATTTTTTTCAGATTCCCATCCATCATTTGTTTAAGATTAACTCATGTAAATCAGTCAAGATTGTTTGTTTTCAGTATATTTTTGGCTCTTTTCTTGCAATTAATTAGATCTGTAAATACATTTGCAATGCCATGTTCTTACATCATGTATACTAAGGGGCAAACTTTCTTTTTTCCATCCCAGATGCCCCCGTGTTCATACATGTATTCTTTTCTTGTCAGAACATGACCGCCTGCTGACTTCCTGTGGTTGTAGTAGTTCCATGTGACCTCTCATTTGCAGTTCAACAGATGACCAGCTTTATCAGTGGGCCATCCAAACATCCTCAGGCTGTATTCAATGTCAAAGTCTCTATATCTGCTTCCTTCCTCAGAATGAGGGACAGCTTGCCGCTGCTGCTGGAGGGGATCATAGTGAGCGGTCCCTCCCTCGGGGCTTTGAATGGATCTTCAAGAAGCCATGAGGGCATTAGGCCGACCTCTCATGGGTCTTCTTTAGTGAACTGCAGTGCTGCAGAAGACCCTCAAATTATTCTACACACATGAAACATCTACATGTAGAAATGAGGGATTATGTTCATCTTTTTTTAAACTTTGAATAGCCTTTAATCGACAGTCAGATCTTGCCGTATGATCTCCTCTGGGTCCGTCTGATGCACCGCGTCATCGCTTTGGCCGAGAGGTGACCTTGACAATCAGCACTGTTGCATCCTCCTGTCTCTGCTGCGGTGGAGAGGCAGAGAGAGAGCGAGCGAGGCCCTCTAGGGGGCTGTTCATCTAGATAGGAGAGCCATCAGTCAAAGCGGCCATTGATCGGTGTGTCAGATGGTTTGATTTCCTTGTGTAATAATCGGCTCAGTTTTGACACCATCCCTAATGTGTAAACGTGAAGAGAAAGAACAGGGCAAATAGCTTGTGAAGGGCAGCTCCGTACACTTTCTATTGTGACACAAGCATAAATGTGTAGGGAGTATGAGCCCCACATAATTGAAGCCTCTTATAGATTTGAATTGTGCATGTTGTGATTAATATTACATGGAAGTAAGGCGGGGCAATATTTACCAAAGATTATGTTATTATAAATAAACTGCAAAACAAATTATACTCCATTTTCTATTCTGTAGATATTAAAAAAACAGTTACCACAACACCAAAATTATAAACATTATGTGATTTGAGTAAAGACAAGTGAAGAAATCAGACACAACCACAAAATGTGGCATCAGGATACTGCAGAAGTGGAAAACGAACTCTTAAAAATAATGCTTTAAACTCCCCAATGTCTACTTTGAGTCACAAAAAAGAGCTAAATTCAATTTAAAGCATGTTTCATCTAACTTGGCACACCAGATTGACACTTCATATGTACTGAAAGGATATATTTCATGAATAGATCAGGCAAACAGCCCATTGAAGGTATTTAGGGAGGGCAGGACCTTCAAAAACATATCTGAAATGTGATTGGACAATCTGTCAACCACATTCATGATGGGCCAGTCAGGTGTCAGGTAGACTACTCTGCTGTGCTATAGTTGCACAGTAAAGTCAGTAATCAGTTCTTAAATCCAGTTGGCCACTTTGCAAATTAAACTTTTGCCAGAACCTGTCAGGTAGGGGCTCATTGAGTCCCAGTGTTGAAGCTAAGCTAACTAGTGGTGGGCAAGCTTTGGCCATCTCTTTCATCACAGTCGAAAGAATGGAGTCTATCTGCTTATCATGGCCTCAGGAGTGAGTCAAGACAAGAAAGGAAAACATGTTGGCTTATCACTTTAAGCAGAGGAATGGTTGAATGACATAACAGAGGCATCTCAGCACCTCTGCGACTTTACTGATAGCAATTAGCATCAAACGAACATGCAGTTGAAAGTGTAGTGTTATAAATACATACATGCAGTACGTTGGTCTTTGGGTTAAGTTGGGTGGAGCTTTGTAGACTGTCATACTTGTCAGCCAAGTCACAGCATGATTTTATGGCGTCATGACTAATAAATGCCACAGTGGCCATTGCAACTGATAAAAACTTGTCTAATCTAATTTCAAAGTAAGTAAATACATATATATCTCATCATATTTCCCCGTCTTACATGTATGCTTATTTTTTCTGCCCACTGTATGTTCCTGCTGTTGAACTGTGGAGGAGAATTATAAGAGTGAACCATCCAGCATTCAGAACAGGCTAAATCCATTGTCCTCTCTGTTATTTCTTTGCACAGAATAAGACATACTCTTTGCACCCTCATGTGAGTGCTGCAAATGCCAAACAATTGTTCAGGATCCATTTGGAGCCCACAATGGATTAGGGTGTTCGGTTCCCCGTTGTGGTCAGTGTGCTACTAGGACAGTCAGAGGCAGGCTGACATGTGTTGGGCATTGATAATGACTGTTGAATCACAACGGACCCGCTGGAGTGCCGGGTGAAATAAAAGCATACAACCGTATCAGCCCCAAGCATGGCGGCAATCGCCCACAACAAAGAGCAGTGTCTTGCATGCAGAGCTAAGCTGATGGGTTTTATATTCAAATAATGAGGATGGGGAGGAATACCAGAAGCATGGGATCTGGAGCGTCAGTGTACTTGTGATATTGCAGGCTGCAGGACTCGTAATTTCTCCGTGATCCGCATTGAAAAGGAGGACAGTTTCTATAACGCCGCCAACTTAAGGATGCATTCAACAACAGCAAGCAATTGGAGTTTAAATCCTTTAAGCTGACTGTTTGGCAACATGTAGCATGTTCCCATCAAAGGGTTGTTGGTTTTTCAATGGACTCTCAGTATCTAATGAGGGGGAAGTGTGCAACATCTTGTTTTGTTTACCAGTCCTTTTCTGTCTGCGTGGTCAATAGGTTTAATTTGATTCAGACGGTGGGTGGGAAAAACAAATTGGAAGTTTAATGGGGGTCATGTTGAACAAGAGTCAGTTTGTTTTGGCACTTGTCACTTTCAACAAACCAATGTGAGCGTGTATCGACTGAACTCTGTCTCTACACTGCTATCAGAATGTGGATTTAAGTTGTTTGATTACATTTCAATAAAGTATGCATAGTTCTGCATTTGACCGCTCTGGCACACAACTCACTGTCGGAAATCCATTAAGAGGAATGTTCAGTCTTCTTTCAAGCAAAGCTTTTCTCTCTGACTTCCTGAATCATTGAGGGTCAGCGGATTACAAAATGGGGCTCAAACTTTCTGAAAAAAAGAGGAACTTGGTGCATTTGAAGCTTTTCAAATAAGGACTGCACAATAAATGGGGATCTAGCCTTCGATGCAGTGCAAACAGGCAGACAAACTTATCAAAATCCTTCTTGAATTTCTATAAATGGGTGAAACACTTTTATTACACTCTGATTCACATATTCATTCTCATCATTCAGACATTTTAGATTTCAGATTGAGGACAACATATGCATTTGTTGCATTTGAACCATTTTGCCAACATCTTCATTTATTCAAGTGTCATTTTTCAAGGCATCGATTAAAGCTGTGTTTGGGAATCTAAAGGTATAGTAATGAGTTTGGAATGAAGACAGGGAGACGTTTCCCTCCCTAAACATCTGATGCTCATGGTAGGGGTGGGTGGGATTCAATAATAACTAATGACTCAAAATGACACAAAAAGATACCATGTGACAGGATTCAGGATATGACTCAATATGTTCTAGTAGAATCTGACATTAAATGATCAGTGTTACATAACGTTGCTTTAAAAGAGCCGGCAGTCTGCTTTCTTGATTTTTTTTAAATGCCCTTCAGTGTGTTTAAAATATGAGACTGGCATGACAAAGGGCTTCAGTACAAAGGATAAAAGTCCACAGCATCAGGACTTCTCCCTCTCTACCTCATTACCCCCTCTCCAAATAGAACAGTGCCAATATTATTTGTCAGCAGTTTAAGTATATTGGTTTGGGGTTGCCCAGCCCAGCACATAGCATAGACTGTAGAATCAATGCAGAGTCACTGAAAACACGTCACTTTACAGCACTGAACTCCAATCAGGCAACCAATCAGAGTGGACTAGGTCTTTGTGGGGGAAGGAACGAGAGCTCCAACTGAGCATCTCAAACAGTATAGAGGTGGATCCGGGTTAATCAGTATGTGAAAACTATGCGTTCTGTTATAGCATTAGCAATTGCTAACATACACTAGAATCCTGACTCATCTAAGGTAACACTATTCAGAGGAGTAAAGGAAGGGAGGCTATGCTCTAGCAGTCATCACAATTTAATGTCTGAACCTGAGTTTAGAAGAAAAGGTGGGCTTTTTAAGGCCTGACTTAGTGTCCTGGTCTGCAAGTCAGTGGATAGTATATTTGTATGATTGACAGTTCCCTGGGGAGACTCAGAAGTATATGGGAGGTGAAAGCTTTGATATACAGACTTAGAGGACTTGGTTCATAGTGTGGCAAAGGTGAGTGTTGGCCCTGGTATGGGCATTTCACCCATTTTTCAACACTCGTTTTTGCCATTTTGGTGAGTCGAATTTTCTGGAAATTCTGGTCAGATCCATCATCTATACCGCTTATCCCTCTGCGTTGCAGTGGGGCTGGAGCCTATCCTGAGTGACATTAGGAAAGAGGTGGAGTGCACCCTGAAACAGTCACCAATTTATCACAGGGCATCACAGTGAATAAACCATTCACACACTTAAGGGCATTTTAAAGTTACTGGTTAATCCAGTGAGCATGGTTTTGGTCTTGGGGGGAAGCTGGCGTGCCTGAGCAAACCCACACATGCACGGGATGGACATACAAACTCCACACACAGAGGCACTGTGAGGCACCACCTGCTGTGTCACAGTGCTGCCCTCTGCTCAGGTCCTATTTTCTGTAATTAGAATATTAATAATTGAGGATGTCCATACTTGTACTCTGCAGATCTGGATGCTGATATTTTTCTGTATAATATGGATGTCTCTGTCCTTCCCTTTTGTTTGAATTTGTCTCCAGCATTCAGACAGTTTTATTTCTTTACTCCTAACAAACCCAGAGAGCTAAGAGAGCTATTCCCCTCTTTTAAAACCTTGAATGGGTTCATACCTTTAAATGCCTTCAAATACAGAAAAGGTTTCACATGTATTCAAGAATACAAAGGTTTAAAAAGTCCAACAGAGCTATTTCAGTTTTAATTAAAGCCTGCACAAATACTCCTAGAATTTGCCTTGTTGGAGAAAATTCCAGGTTTTATATGTGGATCTTAATCTCGAGGAAATATCCAAGCCCCAGTGTAGCTCAGATAGTCATCTTTTGGCAAAGAAAAAAATCACATTTTGTTTCCAGGAAAAAAATCTCTGAGCCCTGACCTCTCTCTCTCCTTGCAGTTACTATTGTTCCCTCTGATTTCTCTAGTATAGTTCTGACAGGCTGATGCAATGAATGTGAGGCTCCACAAAAGAGACTTTTACGCTACATTAGGCAACAGTCCCACGTGCTTCTTTGACACAAAAATACAATTTATTGCGATGGTGCCGTTCATCTTTGCTGAGTCTCTGCTGATATGAAAGGCTCTATTCAATAACCGTTTTTTCTTCTCTCTGCTTTAACTGCTCTGTTGGAGATAACTTTAACATTTATTCTTTGAGCACGCATATGGTTTTATCAGAGGCATTCAAAGAGAGCACGGTGATTCAAAAGCAGGCGGTTATGCAGCTCTAATAACATCTTATGAATTACCTGTGACATAACTTTTACCCATCAGGATAAGACAGAGGCTTTCATTCTCATACATACCTGCAGAAACATGCCTCTGCTCTTTAAAAAAAATTGAGCTATCTGGGAATCAATTTGTCCTCGTTCTCTATGGGATGTATCGGTGTGGTGTGCGCAGGGATATGTGAAGCATCTAATTAATCACAGTTGTAGAGGCAACCTGAACACCACTGGTGGACTTCCAGGTCATCACGTCAATGAATCAATTTGCTGTGTGCTCACACATGTAATAAGACCCTAATGAGAGGAGGTGCGACCTCAAACACAGAGCAACAAAGGAAATCACTACTGTCATTTTGACGCCATTTTCCCCTGCTTATGGAATACAAACCTATTTCTTTCTCTTTTTTAAACTCCTTTTTTCTCATCTTTATAAGGACGGTATGTGATTCTGCAGGGGGCTCTCAATCAAACCAAAGGCAAAAGATGATACCAAGGGTTGTTTACAATCATGGGGGCTCATCTGCATGCAAAGCTCTGTTTTAGGAGGAAGCTTGTGTGACAGAGGGTGCACCCAGAGAATAAAACAAAAGATGTGTGTCCATCAACGGACGTAATGTGCTATACAATTTATTGTTATTTAATTAAATTGTATTGGTGCATGTTTGGTTGAAGAAATTCAGTCAAGGGGTTTACACAGAGTGGTCTGAAAAGGAGAAAATATCCAGTGAGTTGCAGTTCTGTTGGTGGAATTTTTTTATGAGAGCAGTTGTTTTTTACACCTGGATCATTTGAGAAAATTGTTCTGTGATTGGCAAGGTACAATTGAATATATACAAAGATAGCAATCGATACCCTTTTTTGTACAAACGACTGCGCTAAGTTACCTGGAAATTGGCGGTCTGTGCTAATTTCCAATCAGCCCTTGGAGCTGTTTGCAGTGCATCTAGGCAGTAGCAGCACTGTCAATAACTTCTATCTATCTATCTATCTATCTATCTATCTATCTATCTATCTATCTATCTATCTATCTATCTATCTATCTATCTATCTATCTATCTATCTATCTATCTATCTATCTATCTATCTATTGTTCGTAATAAATTCCTGTGCTGTCCCTCATGATCTGAAAGTGAACCCTAAAAGCCCCTTTATTGTGCATAATTTCTTTACACTTGTATTGTAAGTTGTGACCTGCTTTGATAAATATGCTCCTCTGAATAGTCTTGTAGTATCAGTTCAAGGCAAATGTGCACCTATGTGACAAGACTTCTGACTGTTGAAAAACATCTGCGTCAAAGGGTTGGTTTGGGTTTTTAAGGTGGGGTTGCTTGATGCCTTTGGCAGTGGTGAATATTATTGCCAATAGACAAACTTGAGCTTTGTCCTTGAGGCTTTGATGGATATTCAGGGGTGGATGCAAGCCAATACATAGCAGTACATGGTGCCCACAAAAACCTTGTAATTAACCAACCTATAAGTTGAAACTGCTGAATAAACTGCTTTAGCTAGACATGATGCCACAGTAAGATTTTTTACAGTGTTTACCTGTTTCCAACAAAGTCTGTTACTGTAGCATTTAGTTGAGTCACTTTTGTTTTTTGTGTAGTTTTATTGTAAAAGTGGGTAATACAGGGCTTTCTGTGGCACCACATTCTGCTATATATTGGTCAGCATCTGCCCCCAGATAACTCCCTTCATGGACAAGGCTTGCAAGTGCCTTTATAGGCAGTCTTGTTTATGGGTCTGGAGCAACCCCACTTCATAAAACCCTAACTAAACCTTTAATGTAAATATTCAACTAAAAGACATATATAGATCAAGTCTTTTTTTAACTGTATTAGTGCAAAAACTCAACATGTGTTTCCTTTAATCAAATTGGAGCGAGATGGAAGTTCTTCCTGTCACTTGGTTGTGTTAGAAATCTTGCAGTTTCCTGCACCACATATGTCACCCACAGTTACACCTACACTGCGATCAAGCCCACATTTCCCCTACTTGTGCTGACTAGATAAGTGCTATGTGCTCTGTGGATGGCTGTGACCTCCTGCCCCCACACCCCTCCCTCTTTTTGCAATCATACATAAAAACTGCAAGCCCCAACCTCTCCCTGCGAGTGGGTATGTAATGTATATTGACTTGTTTTGATTGAAGCTCTTTGAGGGACCTCTGAGAAAGTTTACTGGCGGGTATTTTTATTCACCAGTGACACCTTTGATATTGATGGGCAGGTGTGTGGAGGGTAATGAGTAGCTGTGGAGACAGACTCCGATGACAGAACCTATTACCATTACTAGAGAATACTTCACATCTCCACTTAAATCAGAAAACATGGGCAAATAAACAGGAAAATGCTCAATGGACTCAGCATAGCTGCTGGAAAACAACATTATCAGAGCATTACTGTATATGTCTTCGAAATGGGTCTGTGACAGTCCGTGTTTGTGCCTTACTTTGCAACAGAAGCTGTCAGTCAGCAGTGAACAAGATGGTGCTGTTTAACTTCAGGCTGTTGTTTCTAGACTCAGCGAGATCTTTATTCAGAATTGATGATCCGTATGTCGTAAGTAAATTAAAGAGTACTGAGCCAAGTTTAGCAGGACTGCCAGTGCTGCCTGTGGGGAGCAGGGCTTGTTAAATACTTTGACACATGGCTTTAACTTTAAAAATGGCGAGGTTTCAAAAATAGCTTGAAAATGACACATTAAAATGGCACACATTCGCCTGTTTAAAGCCTGATCCATGCATTTCCTCAACAGCCCTTTGCTGCCTACAGTTTGAGATTAACATCTTTTCTATACTACCATACTTTTTGCATTTATGTGTATTGCCTTCAGTAATTACTCCCTCTTACTCGTGTTAAAATAGGGATTGGATATAAAAATAATATGAACTTCCAACTCATTATTGGCATCATCAAAACAATAATACAGACTGCTTCATGCTCTTTTAGACAAATACCACATAGTGTCAAAATAGTGCTCCTAAAGTTCTACATTTTAATTCAATTCAGTTAAATTCAACCACTTTATTTATCCCCAAGGGTGCAATTTAAAAGACACAGGAGTAGCACACATCAACAAGGAAAAAAACGAAACAAAAAAAATGAACCAAAGGAAAATTGCATGTTACTGTCTCACAAAGTGAATAGATCTAATAAAGTCCATCGTGCATTAAGAGAATAACAAGACTGGGTGTGGTGGTGGGGGTTAGAGATTAGGGGCTAAGGGGTTGGAATTGGCCATGGAGGGGACAAAGGTGGCATTTAGTCCAAATGCCTTCAACCTTTGGTTCCCAAAAGCCAAAAATGATTCAATATTGTGGCATCCTGTGTTTTTCCTGCTGTGCCAGAGAAGGTGAAGATCATCAATATATATATATGTTTTTCTTCTTTTGTTTCAAAGAAATCATATCATATTTTTTGTTTCATATGTTTTTTTATATTTATGTGGTTGCTAAATTGTCTTTGAGAGCCAACTAGAGGTGGATACCATGTTAAAAATAGTCTTAAAGAGCCCACATTAAGCCAATTCTATATTTCATTTAATATGTTTAAAATGCCTCCCTGGTGACAGAGCACCACTTTGAACAAAACATCTGCAGCATTTTGACTTCTCTCTCTCTAACCTTGGTGTTGCCCGATCCCCCTTATATAGGTCTTCCACTGCGACATCCTACCACTGTTGGGACATTAGTTTTGAACAGCCCTGTACTGACCTGTAAGCCAATCAGAAGGAAGGGAGCCTTAAAGTGGGAGGGGTTCAATCAGAGCATCTCAGACTGCCAGAGAACACAGCACAATCAAGAGTCGTCTGTATATAAAACTAGAGGAGTTTTAAGAGATAAGTGATTGTGAGCACAACCCAGCAGCAATCAAACATAAATATGTGAACCAGACTTATGTTCAAGTGTGACGTCTGTCAGGGTAGCCAGGACTACAGTCTTGTGGGTAGAGGCCTCTGCAATGCATTTCGTTGCAGGAGAAGAAAGTTCATTCAGTCAGCGTCAAGATTTATTCCAAGTTCAGAAAACAAAAGAAACATATTCTCAAGATATCTGTGTAGGTTCTCAGTCATCCAGGTCATGGTTTTCCAACACCCATCCAAGTAAGAAGAGGACTGTTTCAGCCTCTTCTCCAAAGGCTTCTTTATTCGGTGGTCACCTGACATGGTCGCTGACCTAGTTTCCTCCTGGAGGTGTAACTGCTGGACGTTTCCTGCATTGTTTGGGTCACATGTTGTTTGGCATTAAGTTCCTGGGTAGAGGTGTTGTATGGATAGTCTATAAAAGGAATGTGAAACTGCATTATCTGTAGGAGATAGAAAATGTATTAGTCTTCCACTTCTGGTTAGCAATGGTTTCTCCATCTAGACAAAAATGGCTTTTGGTCTTCTCTGTATAAAATACAGAAGTCTTGGTATAATGAAAGAATTCATATTGCTGGCATTGTCTCTCATTCATTTTTTTATTTTTGTCTTTTTGTTTCTTTTCCTTGCAGGGAAAACTGGAGACATGTGGAGAGGTGTGGAGCAAAGAGGGAATGGCATGCAGCAAAGGGCCAGGAATAATCTCTTTTGAAGATGGAAATGCCATCCAAAGGGCACACAGGTCAGTGGATGGCTTAATGAACATGGAAATGATGTGGATCATATGCTGCAGTCTCGGCAGTTACGAGATATCAACTCTATATGAACAAGAAAAGGAGATCTGGAATATGTTGGATGACATTTAACACCCTCTTTACCAGACAAACAACAGAGTGAATATAATGAGTATATTTGTGTCTACGAGAACTGAAGGTGTTCAAATGGCAAAAGAGGGGGAGACAAGACAAGGTAATCTGGCCCATGCAGGCCTCTCTTATACTCTTCAAAATCCAGACATGTCTAATTTTGAAGATAATACCACCAGATTCTCTTTTGGTTTGAGGTTTGCAAAAAAGTGATTAAATACTGCTGTAAAGATCTTCACAATCGCACAACCTAAGATAAACATGAAACACATCAGTCACATGGGTGACAAAAGCAAGTTATGAGGAGGGCTATTAATATTTTGTGGGTATAACTGATAAAATCTGTTATATCCCCACCTCTAACAGCCCATACTTTGCCCTGGATTTTACTTATGTGTTTGTTTGTTTTTTCGGTGACTGAGAGTGTATGTTCACCAATGTTTAAAATGTCTAGTTTTCATATCCAGAGCTTCCCTGATTGTGCTGTATTCTCTCTCTGTCTGGGACAGTTCGTCAGAGCCCCTGCCCCTTAAGGCTCCCTTTCTCACTTGAGCCCAGTCCGGTTTATATATCTGCTCTTATGGTAATTGGTTAGTGCAGCATAGCTCAGCGCCATGTTGTCAACGACTCTGCATCCATTCCAACATCTATGGTCTGCATGGGACTCACGCCCACAAGTCAATGTGGGAACAACATGTGTCAAATTGACAACAAATTAAGTGATGTTCAAAGTGGTGCTCTGTCATGTGGAGGGGATATTTTAATCCCACTATGATCACTTTATAAAACACAGCTTTACATGGACTCTTTGAGACAGAGTTTTAAACATCGTAGTTGCTTCTAATTGAATCCTGAAGCCCCTTTTAGTAGCCACATGATTAATGTCCCCCAGGCTTCATCAAATGCTTTTAGTGGCATATGCCCTGGTCTCTGATTGTTGTCTCCACACACTAAATGGTCAAAACTTATCCCACTTTTTTCCCAACATTTTCTTGCAAATTTAAAAAGTCTTGGGTGTGGGCCAGGTTTAAGCGAGCCATTTTTATTTTTCTTTAATTTACTTTTAGTTGTCACTTAACTCGACTCTGTTTTGCTTCAATAATATCAAGCTTTACAAAATTTCACCAGTGTTGACACATCCAATCCTGTTGATGTTCTTTATTTGACCGTTAGATAATGAAACCCAAACCATTAATTTGCAGATAGGACATCTTTGAATTAGAAGCTTCCAGACATCAACGGCAGACTCTGCAGACTGACTGAGACAGCTTGGTCAGCTAATTAATTTGTGTGATCAAAAGGCACAAGTTTGAAAGACATTTGCACCAATCGACACAAAGGAAGCTTAATGTTCAGAGCACACACACATCAGATTATTTACGACAAACTTTTGTCCCTGCATAATTGACTCGTGTGCACCCTGTCTCTTCCTCTCTTTTCAAAGTAAAGGGCAAACAACTGGAGAGACAAAGAGATTTGACAGTTTGACTATGAAATGTGAACAAGCAAATCATCACCTCAGAAAACAAAAAGGGGGGAAACTAGCTAATGCTGGAAGTCATCAAGACAAGTGTGTGTGTGTCTGTGCATGTGGATACATATATATGCATGACCTGTTATCAGATTTAACTTACTATTGTTTCTATGTCTTTTTATTGGGATTTTATTATTGAGATACGGAACAAAAAGAAGTAAATGAACAGAGGAGACAGAGCAAAGAAAAGTACACTTACACAGATGTAACTAACTATTATTAAGCAGTAATTATGACAGGTTACAGTGAAAAACCTCTCAGTTACACAAACCTGCCATTTAAAGTACGATAGTAAGGTTTTGTAAAATACAGAGTAAATTTGGCTCTTAATAAAGACTGACTGATAAGCAGCCAGTATGTTTCCAATGAACATGCTTACAAGCAGTTATTTAATGGTGTGACTGTGGGCACTAAACCATGATGCTACCCTGTTTTCCTTCCTCTATAATCTTATGGTGAGGAGAAATGTTTCTGTGTGGATTTCCTGTTTAAAGTGTGTGTACTGGAGCTGAAAAGGGACATTTTGTGAGGTTAGAAAACAGATGCAAAAGTACAAATTTTAGTGAACCCAGCTCCAACCTACTATCAATCTGAACTAAAGTTTCAGACCAAAAAAGGTTGCCCTAAAAGGTTATTTCAGTCTTGAGATTGTAAATGTTTCAAAGGGTAATTCTAGGTTTTTCTGTTTTTAGTGAAATTCGATGAAGACTGATGTGGTTTCTGATCAGTATGGTTGAAAAGAGGAAACTCCCTTGGTGGTTCCTGGCCTCCTCTGGGACTTGGAATCACAAATTCCAACACCAAAATTACAAGGCAGGCTAGCAGCAGGTCAAAACAAGGACAGGAGTGACTTTCATATCCGAAACATGAATCATATTTTCACCACCAAAGGCTGGCACAGAGGGAGGGTAAATAAATCACAAAAACAAAGACGCCCTCACACACAGACTGTCTCTTTTGGCTCTGAAAATTCAGACATCACCAATTTATTCCTAAGTTTGCAAAGTTTTCAAAGATAAATTGCACAAAACAAGAGTCCCACAGAGGCATAAAAAACAATTTTCCGTTCGTAGGAGCACTTGCTAGAAATCTGCAAAATGTGACGAGGGACACATGCCTCAGAATAATCCGCCAAAGTCTGACAGACAGCACCAGCACAGAGAAACACTGGTGACCAGTCCAAGCTTTGATACAAAGTGATGCTCGACAAAAACAACACAGAAACACACAGCTTAAAAAATAACAACAAATCCAAATCTAAGCTTAACTTGCTTTTTGAGCTCCAGAAGGCTGCTCTGTGCCGATGAGTGGTCATTTGGAAGTCGATTGTTTTGTGTTTTTCCCATTGAAATGTACCTTTGAAGACAAAATGAAAACCCTCCACTGCATGGTTTGAAGCAGAGGTTCTTAACTGAGTTAGCCTCAGGATCAGTGTGGGGCAGGCTTATTCTAAAATGTTGTAAGTTATCACTGTAGTTACTTATGAGACAATATTGTGAAAAATTCTGTCTCTTTAAGGCTCATTCCCCACTTGGGCCTAGTTTGTTCTGATCAGTGCACTGGTCTACTCTTGTAATCGATCAGTTCAGCTCCATTTTCAATGACCCTGCATACTCTCTGTAGCCTATGCTCTGCACCGTTTGCCAATGGGGTCGAACTGCCAACCTAACTGTGGTAGGACATCACAGAAATAGATTCATTCAGTGGGCTAGGTCTACATTGAACTGAGAAATATTTAATTCCTATGATACGTTTTGATGAAAGCTGTATAATTGTTCCTTTTGTGAAAGTATTTGTCATTATTAATGTATTATAAAATATCCTACAACTTAAGCCAGTTTGGCTCTCAGGCAGTGAGAGCAAAATAAACACAACCTACTTGATAACCAGATTAACTCATCCTTGTTCTCTTCTTCATTTTTACTATTTTCCCTTACATATAGACAGAACATGAACAGAACATAGAACAGAAATAAGACAAAGACATACTGACAGTAGCATGGTCTGTAAGCCATCTGTAATATGGTTCTTCAACTGCAGTTATACAAGCAGCCATGAGAAATGTTCTGTGTTGATGGCTCTTGAATGTCATGTAACAGCCAAAGAAGGTTATTAAACTGAAGCACCCTGTGATGAAAAAAAGGTGATCGTTGTTGTGTTCAAAGAGGGTTGAGTCTTTGCTCACAAGTAGTTTCATAAACAGTGTAATGACAAATAAGCCCTCCTCCTCAGGGAACAGCTCTGACCATGGATGAACTTAAGAGTGTAGGTTTCCACGACTAGGGCTTTAAAGAGGACAGATTGATCTTTAACTGTCTAAGTTGTTTGTGACGCCAGTGTGACGCAGTGGTTGATCTGGTTCATTTACTTAAAAAAGAAGCTACAAATTTGGGGTGCTGGTTTGGCAGAGTGGTGGGCAGCCCGGCACGGCCCATGTGCATGCTTCTGTCAGCTCAGGTTCAGGTCCAGTCTATGGCCAGCTTGCAAATTGTCCTCCACCCTACTCACTCTCATCCTCTTTCATGGGCCTATCTACTGTCTTTATCTCTCCTGTCAATAAAGGCCCAACAAAATCTAAGAGAAAAAGTTAAAAAAATGTACATATTTCCCTTGGATCTATTCATGCTCACATGGAAGTAATTTGACAAGTGCTGGGTCACACCAACAAATCCCAGAGTCACGCAAAATGCCAGAGCTGGTCTATGTCATTACCTCAGCCAGTGTTACTTTGACTACGAGTTGAGCTTTGTGTTATAGGAGCAGGCTAAGCCCCCCCCCCCCCCAAACATATATAAATATATTTATATATTAATATACATATATGTAAAATAACACTTATAGCATAGATAAATGTCCTATAAAATTATACAGATGAGAATATCTATCAGTGTGGGACGACTCCATAAAGCATGGTGACTTATTACAATAATGCAGACATGTAGAGAACAGCTAAAAAAAGGATCAATTCTACTCTTTTAGCGAGCTGGACTACATTCTGGGAATTAAACAAGTATTTGAATCAGCTGATGTTATCAAGTCCTGTGATGATCCACTGTAGGCAGTGATAATGTTGACCTGTTGTTATTTACATGGTATGTTGTGCTTGATCACAGAAAGTCGTTCTGTGGGATTCAACAAGTAGGTCAACAAGCACTTCCATGGTGGCTTGTTCATGGGTTCTGCAGTTTAGTTTTCAATGTATTTCTTTCCAAAATTACATTAAGTGTCAATCTTACACTGAAAAAAGGAAACCTAACATAATGCAGTAAAAAAAGAGCCACAACAAGCATACAGGACTATTAAGTTTTGCTGAAGAGTTCATCTGATGACTGAAGCAGAGGCTTGCTAACACTACCCATTGACTCCCAGTGGTGGGCTAAGCTAATGAGCACTGAGTGAGCTTTGCCATTGTCTTTCTTGTTACTGCATTCACAATCAAAAGAATGATGTCTATCTGCTGGTCATGGACTCAGGATAATTAAAATATGCATTTTCCCTTTAAGTTGTACTTTGTATTAGTCTGTTTGCCTGGTCACCATAATTTAACAATAATTTACTGCGACTGCTGCTTATGCTACTATAGTATTGTAATGAGTTAACCCACTGACTTGTTTGTGTTGGTTGCTGGGTTGATTGTGTCCTCACTGCAAAAAAAAAAAAACCTTCTCCAGGGCTCAACTGGTCTGGTAGTGAGCTGAGACCACCTTCTCAGGCAAGCTTGGCAGTTGTTTGTACCAAGACAGGGATTGATTGCTGTGTTCATATAAATCCAATGTACTGTGCCGAGCAAGGGATGCCCACTTGTACCAAAATAACTCTCCTATATGATCTAGGTGTGAAATGACCAGACAAATGTAGAGCAACATTTTTAAGTCTTCTGTAGGTTTACATAATGTTGCAAAACCAACCATAGGGGCAATTTAGGACATCTGTTTCTCATAAAGGCTTCCATCATGAAACACTGCACAATTGGAAAGACCTCCCAGAATGGTCAAACCAAAGCCAGTTTTGTACATCCAGGCAATACTTCCAAAATCAAGAATGATCTTAAGTTATTTTAAAGTAAATGTGTGCAAAAAGCCTTTAACGTGCATCATGGCTAAATGACTGTGAATGGAGATTCTATGGAGTATTACCCTACAACACTTGAAAGACCTTGAAAACAACATTCAGAGCAGTTTTCCTTTTCTATAAGACACTCTCTTCACATCCTTTGAGTAAATACTTTTGTACAGCTTGGTGTTTCCATGGGAAGTCTCTCTCTTTATTATTGAATTTGTTCTATTGATTTTACAGTCTTAATTTGTGTCAGGCCACAATATAGGTCACTTTGTTTTATTTTTTGCAGAGAACTCTCATTTACTTTGACAACCTTCGCTCAAAGAGTTGTATTACTGATCAGACATGCCTTGAACACCTGAAATTTTATCACTCTCACTCATCTTTTCTTTCTTAACTGAAGCTGAACAAGTCTTTACTCCTCACTTTGCCTCTCACTGAACCATATAAATGCTGGAGTCTCAGTGAGGATGGACTGAAAAGTTTTCCAGTGCATTGGCACCAAAGTACCCCATCTCACATGCTGTTCAAAATTACAGTTCAGACCTACTGCACCGGAAAAGCTGATGGTGCATTATATTCGCAGTCATTTGGAGGCCCTCTGCATTATTCAATATGGTAACCTCCCTTTGTGTATGGAAATCTTTCAAACTTTTAATTGCTTAATATGAAGATTTTCTGAGATTTTTTAAGGCTATATTTCAAAGCAGCCAAATCGATAACCGAAGAAGAGAGGGAGCACCTTATAGACTGTTCAGATGTTAGCAATGTTTGGCACAGTTTGGACCGATGAATGAAACCTGTGAATCAACGGTTTTTACTTTCGGGTGACTGATCCAAGCATTTATCTGTGGAATGAAGAGGCTGTCATCAGGTTTCTTGCCTTCAGTTTTTAGCTTGGCCAATGTTTTGTTTTGTTTTTTTTGCTGGCATTTGCCTGCTTATATTTTATCAATGGATTTTTATTCAGTTTTCAAGGAATGTTGGTTATGGCACAAGCCAGATCTTGCCATATTGTGACAGTGATCCAAATCTGGATGCATTTCAGGATGTCTTTTTTAAGTCTTTGTTAGTATTGCAACATTAGGCAATTATTTGGCATTTTCCAAATTAACTTGGCTGAGAATGTCAGAAATGCCTGTGATGTGGTGTGTGCACCCGACGCACTAATAGTTTAGCAAAATATTTTTTAAAGCTCGATAATCCTTTCAAATTTAATTTGACTAAGTGTTGGTGGAGAGTAAAAAATGTGCACCTTACCTTGCACAGCAGCTGAATCCTCCTGATTTTTTGTCTGTTATCAGGCAGATTCATCTTGCCAAGCCCCAGTCTACAATGATTATATATATATATATATAATATTATATATATATATATGATTTAGCTTGGTAACCCCTGGTGCAAATGAAAAACCCTAAACTGCCAATGGCCATTTGTCTCGTCAGAGGTGAGATTGATGTTAAATCAATGTGGGCTTTGTTCAGCAGGCTGCTAAAAAACATCTTTATTACCATCACAGAGGAGGTAATGTTCAATGTTTGTCTGTCTGTTTGTCTGTTAGCAAGATAACTGGACAAGTTCTGAACAGATTTTGATGATTTTTTTTCTTAGAGGGAATTATGGTAATGGTACAAGTAAGAAGTGATGTGATTTTTGTGGTAATGTGGAACCAGGAACTTTTCTAAAACGATTTAGTAACATTGCGAGATAGGACAGATTTCCACATTTTTGACAATAATTCTCGGGAGAGGTTTGTGCTCTCGAAGGAGCACTTCTAGTTCGTCGGTGAATCACAGTAAATTTTTGTATTGAAGTCAAATTTATGAAACGCCTGATAGAAAACACCCAAAACACTCTTCAAACTGTGTTCACCAGCTACAGGTGAGTGTGTGACAAAGTAATCTTGGGCTTTGAGCCCCCAAAAATGTATAATCATATCTTTAAGTCAGACTGAATAGCTACTTGTGCAAACATTGGAGAAAATTTCCTTGATCACTCTTAAAATAACTCATCCATGTCAGAGTGGACATATGTACAAAGTTTGTTGTGAAATTTAAAAATCATTCTTGAGAAATGGTTTTAATATGTAGCCAAATTAGGTTTGATCGAGTAAAGGAAAGGAATCAAAAGCACTGTAAGGAAATGAAAGACATGCTATCCACTTCTTCAAACTTTGCTAAACAGTAAGTTTTTTTTTTTAAATCTAGTCCTCGTCACGAAAAGTAGATTTAGACTCAAAGTTTACCTTACATTTGATGCTCACCTGTTATGACTGTATTGAAGGCCCCCCTCCCCATCTTTATGGTAATACCACTATAACCATATTGAACATTTTAAATACTTAAAAATCATGAGTCCAGGTCTGCAATCAGCAGAATGCAACAAACAGGACCTTCTTATAAACACTCAGCAGTGTTTTCCCCTGATCCGACGGTTAACAGAGCTTCACACATTCACTCTGCATGCTCATCACATCTCGATCATCAGTGTGAGGAGCTTGGAGGGCTCCCATAATTTGAAGTACATGGTCTGCACTCAAATGTGGGGTCTAATTTGCGGGTGAAAGCGGGGACAGAGTGATGTGGACCTTTGCTGTGGTGGCAGCAGGGGAGATGGGTGGGGAGAGATGGAAGTGGTCTGAGTGCAAACAAAACTCTCCAAACCCAGATAGAAATGACAAAATAGAGGAGTGGATGGAGGAGTGGGGGGCAGAGGAGGGTGCATTCACACAGTATTGATTTTTCTTGGGTTTTAAAGAACAGGGGCTTGTCACTGTGGTCTGTGAATAGAGCACCTTTGTGTTGCTTTCTATATGCTTTCTGTGACAATGAAGACACAACAAAGCCTGTTTTCCTCTTTTTCTCTTTTTTGTAAAGACTGCAATCCCTCGTCAACTTAGAACAACAATTACGTGATCATTAAAAGTAATTTACCAAATTTTCAAGTTGGATATTTTCCAAGGACAGCTTGTACAGGCTTGGAAGCTCTTTTTGTTGTCTTCAGTACTTTACGTGCTAAATAATCATAGGAGTGCAGTTCATTTAACCTGGATTATTGTGTTTGATACTACAAGCTAAATTTAATAAGTAAACCTGATAAGTCTGATTTTTCACATTTGCATCTGTACATGAAAATGTGCAAACTTCTTGTCTTCTCTGGAGAGGAAACAACAAACTAGAAAATTTGCATTTCCTCGCAGTAAATGCGTTGAAATGCTGAGTCTAAATGCTGGAAATGTGAAATGAAATATCTAAAACCAGTGCAAACAAAACTGAAAAGTTTGAAGCAGTAAAGCAAAGCTGGAACATGCTAAATAAAAGTGTTAAAAGTTGTGAAAGAAAGCTAAAAATGAATCAAGGTAAAACAAAATTGCAGGAAGCTGCTGAAATGTTTGTCCACCCTGAAAGAGTTACTATCAATGATTAAAAGAGTTAAATGTGTAAGGCCTAAAATGACAAATACTGTAATCACTAGCAGAAGTGTTAAATATGTTCTAAAATAAGCAGTCTAAAGAAAGAAATTGATTATTGATACATCTCTGTTGATGTATGTGTGCATGTGTGTGGATAAAGAATTATGTTCATTATTCTATACATACATTTGTGCATGTATGTTTGTATGATGTTATTTATCTTTATATATATATATATATATATATATATATATATATATATAGTGTTATATATATATATATATATATATATATATATATATATATATATATAGTGTATATATATCTGTTAAAGAAAAAATGCAGTCTGTCGGTGTAAGTATGCCATATCTGTAGAGCTTGAAAGATGAAGCAGTTTTCAGCAGAACTGCTTAAATCTCCCATTCATTTCAATGTGAAAAATTCTGCCTAAAGTATTTTTGTCTTTTGAATCTATTGCATTTAAGCCTGATGAAAATACAAGAACATTTGTACTCAATATGCAGAACCGCTACAGTTTGTCTCTGAAAGTGTGAGCTGTGAAGACTGTAATACATCATTAAATATGACTGTCTGCCAGGCTTCGTACCGGAACAGTCGGCAGTACAGTTGGCAACTTTACCACTGAGATACATGGTATCAATGCAAGTCAAGCAGCAGGACAGGAGAGGTTCGTGTAACTCATTTACATGCAGAGAGCACTGACGTGGAGCTTTTACTATGGCAAAGCCTTGATAGCTTGAAAAGACGGATTGCGACGTTGTTGAAAGACTGACAACTTATGAAGCGCCCAGTCCTCGGCCCCTTCTTCTCTCTCTCTGGTAGGCAAGCTACCAAAGAGAGAGCTCATTTTAATTTGATATTTTTAATTTGTTTTCAGGGGAAGAGCGTTCAAAAAACACAAGCTTGTGATTGGACAATCGTTTGGCTCGTCATATTCGTCACAGATCAATCCACATCAAGCAGGGTTGCCTCCTATAATGTAGCATACATAGCAGCTAATGTAGCGGCTAATGGCTAGCAACAGTTAACAACAGTTCATGGACGTTAGCCATGGCGGTTAACTTAGCCGCTAAGAGCTAACGACAGTTAATGATCATTAGCCGTTAGCCACTAACTTAGCTGCTAACAGCTAATGCCCTTATACTATCGTCTTACACTAAATTGTACCACACAAATGATTCATTTAAAGGGGACATATCATGCTTGTTTCTCCTTTTCACTATGCCAGACTAGGATGCCTGTAAAGCATTTCTGCCCTCAGTACAAGTCATTTAGTTCCTTCATTGCCCCGCAATAGCGTTCTCAAAATCCTCATTTTAAGCCACTATGAAGCTCTCGTTGAAACACGAGGATCTCAGGATGACCTAAAGTTACCTTGCAACGTCACAGCCCTTTGTGCTCTGATTGGTCAGTTCTATCGGGGGTAGAGCCAGCTTGTCCTTCTTCTTCTACTGTATTTTCCGGCAGGCTCAAAGCAGCGACCACGTATTGAGTCCCCCTACAGGCCAGAGCTGGTAATGAGTGAGTTTGAGCTAGGGATCTATAAACTGCTGCTGGACGAATGTGTTCCTCGGTGACAGTTTTGTGGCTAACGGCATCACAGAGGAGGAAGTGTTTTATCAGATTACTCCAATAAAAAGAAAGGTACCTTGTGTCGTCACGACGTTTGAAATCTCATGGACATCTCGCAATGACCTATTTTCAGAGGCATCAAATCTCGTTCTAGGATATCAGAAAAAATACAATATCTCATTTTTTTGAAAATTAAGGGGGTGTAAGGTCTTGTTTTCAAATTTATTATATTATATGTAAGTATTACATCATGCATCAGCATATGTCTCCTTTAACACTTATATGTGACATGAACCTCGTCAAAGACAATCCCTACAAGTAAACTTCTGAGGAGGGCAGATTTTACCAAGTTTCACAAGGTAGCCATGAGGACAATAGGGTAGCCATGAGGGCAATAGGCTAATCGGCATGTCTGTTCTCAACTTCCGGTTCTCAACTTCCGGTTCTCAACTTCCGGTCCCCAACTTCCGGTTGCCATCATGTTCGCATTCTGCAGTTCCCGCCTCTCTTCCCTGATTGGGCTGTTAAGAATTCAGCCGAGTGAATTCGTTGGACAATGGAGGCTGGCAAGACGAACCTGCAGGATTTCAGAATCAGGCAGGTCTGTCTGCTCTGCAAGGCTAAACTTTCTTATGCCCGTGCTGGTGTGGATTTGTTTTTTAGCCAGGATTGGACTTCTTTGATTGTCCTCGAGCCTTGTTGCCGTGAAGCACGTGATAATAGTTGACACTGCAAAGCAGAAATCTCACAGCCTCACAGCCTATGGCGTGTGCCGCCACAGCTTTCACACCAAGTACAAGAATGTCCTGTGGCCTCAGCACTTCTCCTTGCTGTCACAGCTCATTCTTGCCAAATGCATCACCCCTTTTATTGAGTTTAGAAAGAATCATAATGTATCTTCCCACAAGGATCCTGATTCCTTTTCTCCAAGAGAAGGCACTGAGGGTTTAACTTTGAGAGGTTTCTGCCATTGTGTGACATTTTCTACCCCTACAGACACACATACCTGCCAGACTAACCCAAACATATCTCTTTATTTTTAATGTTCCAACTGTTTTGAGCAGCTTGCAGAAAAAAATAGGCAAGCCATCTATTCTCAAGATTTTAGCCACATTAGATGTGCATGATAGGCATGGCTTGTGCTCTGAAAGCTCTGACTTTCTCACACACATTCTAAGATAAAACTTGCACGCACCACTGCCGTCATGCAAGTAAAATTGTACAACTGTACATCTCCTCAAGCGGAGGGAGAAGGATTAACTGGAAGACTGAGAACAGGACGAGCAGTGCCCAATTAGTAGTCATAATTTTATTTATATGAAATTTTTATTTGCATTTTTATTTTTATTTATACTTTTATTTATATACTGTATCTTTTTTATTTGCTCTATAATGCCGCTGCCAGTACCTTAATTTCCGTGAGGCAGTCTTCCCAAGGGATTAATCAACTTCTATCTAATCTGATCTAGTGTAAGATGGTCCTTATAGCAAACTTTAGCCTCGTTGAAATGGAGGTTACTATAAGAATGCCAAAATCTTATGTATGGTTGGATTTTTAGAAAGATATGTTCTTGTGACATCTGTGATGAGTGTAAATGTGTTGAGATGAGTCAATTGTGTAGTTTTTGCCTGATATGGACTATAACTAGTAAAAAATCATAGCTGGTTGTAGTTGGATTTCTGCTTAATAAACATACTGACTGTTTTTCTTTTGGGTCTTGATCAACCACAAACAGGTGAATTGACAATGAGCTCTAAAACCCAATGCCCCTAAAAACTACAAACACAGTAGCAGAACATTTTTACAGCATTTGAGCTTTCTACTGTTAAATGAGTTAAGATTACAATGGCTGAATGCGGTAAACACGCAACCCTGACAAAACAGGTTGAGTCCGGCCCAAAGAAAGGGCATATGAACAGAAGCTAACCTTTAAGAAATTGTTGAGCTGGAAGCTTTTAATAGGTCCCTCAACGTGCCTCACACAACATCTGCGGATTACAGAGAGTTCCCTCATTTAGCAGCCTGTCTGCAGAACACTGTGAAACCGATAAAGAGGTTGCCGTGAAAGTGGACACAGAGGACCGGTGTGGTAACTGTTGTCATCTTTACAGTGCTCTGTTACACACCACCATCATCCATCTGTAGGGTCAGCAGCTGTGAAATGTTCAGTGGCCAAAACCTTGACTTCACACCGCTGGCTTGCAGATGCTGCTGAGGAAACTTGAGAAAATTCGGCTCACGTAAAGAGAGGAGGCAGATGTTTGCATATTAATAAAGATGGGATGTGCAGGGTGTCTGGCATGGGGAGGTATTACAGCTGCTGCATTACAGTGCTCGGTGTACAGTATATGCCACAGATGGATGTGCTCTCGTTTCATCTCTGGAGCATTTTTTGATCTGATGCTCTTCTGTGCCAGGAGAAAAAGCAGGATCAAATATCTGCACTGCAGCCGTTCACATCTATCAATGTCAGATTGACAGTACATTATCTATCAGCCTCTACTCATGTAACATGTTAGCGTAATGTTACACCTCATTTACATTTCACCTTCTAACCATAATGGTTTGGAAAGTAAAACACATCTCCTCCCTTATTACCACACAGCTAAAGATACCTGTTGCATGTTGAAGTTTACACAATAATTGTATGAGACATGCCTATAAAATAAACTGTGAATGAAAGCATTAATTTAAATTACACAGAGGACTGCTGTTTAACTATATAAACAACAAAAAAATAATAATTTTTAACAGGTCAGTCTGAGGAAATTCATTGATACTTGTTTTTAATTGAGACTTTCTGATCCATCCATGAGTTTAAAGCTCCTGAGAAACTATATTAATTTGTGTCTCAGTTATTAAAAAGCTGTCAATTTATACTCAATATTCAAATAACCTCTCAAACTTGGGGTAAGAATTAAATCTTGAAAGTCAAATACACATTTTAATTGAAAATATGCAGCCCGACCATCCGTTGCTCCCTTGGCTCCTACGATGAGGATGCTTACCTTATGAAAATTGGAGACAGGCAAAGCCATTCCAAGCAGACGATAAAAACATCAGACAAAGCTGCATGGAAGCACTTTGGGGTCCACACTGCTGATGTTGAAATAAGATACAAACTCTGCGTGTCAATTTTGTGCAATGCAGCTGGCCCACTCCTCATCCACCACAAATCAACAAACACATTTGTCAGCCTTCCACTCAAATGTCCAGTAGTGCTTGATCAAGTGCTCAGTCCTGTGCAACCACATCCCCTATAGCAGGCTTCCCCCCTGAGGCAAGAAAAAAGGCCATCATGGACAAGATTGCAAGAGTTACACGGTCAAGGATGTGCAGCTTGCTAGTGTTGCCTCAGAAGAGGTAAATAGTAAAAGATCTAATAACAGATCTAATGTAAATGCTTGGTGCCTCCGATGCAGCTGGGCTGGTGGAGGAGGGGTTGAATATCTTTGGTTACTACTGTTTATTACCTCCGCAAAGGAGGTTATGTTTTTGGGAGAGTTTGTCTGTCTGTCTGTCAGTGAACAAAATAACTAAAAAAGTTATGGATGGATTTTGATGAAATTTTCAGGAAATGTTCAGCATGGGAAAAGGAAGAACTGATTCAATTTTGGTGTTGATCTGGATTACCGTCTGGATCCGCCATGACGGAAAATGTGATTTTTGTGAATAACTACTGAACTAAAATAGATATCATTACGAATCCGATTGCTAATGGTATGTCTTCATGGTCAAGGATTCTAAATATTTAGATGAAATAGAGGTAGGACTAATATTTATGGTGAAAATCACAATATGGGTGAGAACTGTGGCACTGGCGGAGGTCTGTGCTCTCCGAGTGCTTTTCTGGTGCTTGAAAATGGTTCAAGTTAGACCCAGGGGAAAGTGGCAGCCCCAATGCTGTTAACATTTTGTTGGATAAATGCCTCCTGTCTGAAATGTAAGACATTTCTAATAAGTTGGTAGGAATACTCATGATTCTGCTACTAATGGACGCTGGTTTGATTTGTCTGGCACACCACACTGACAGTTTCATACATATTCACAGGATATATTTCACTAAACCGTGTGGACACCCTTACCCACAGAAAGTGTTTTGGGCTGGCAGACCCTTTTGAAAAGACATTGAGTGGGGGGGTTGGGCAATTGCTATGATGTCATCTCCATAAGGACAAACTCGTGCTGAGGTTGAAAGAAAAAATGGTTTAGAAGTTTACTGTTTAAGCCAAAACCAAGGACTTACGTGCAGTCCAAACACCAATTCAGGCCTGAGCTACAGTATATATCTTGGTTATCCAGAGGCCAAAGGTTCTTAATGGCACAGAAAAAAGATCTGGTGTTCTTACCCTTACCACTGAGGTTAGTCAATTCAAAAATATCTCAGAAGAGAGCAGACTGTGAATAGTGTGATTTGAATGAAGCAGAAAGTGATTCTGATTTCTTATGCACTTTTCAAAATATGATGATTTAAGACAGTTATTGTTTCACATTGTTTCAGTTACTGTTATTGCTATTCAAATTTGATGTGTTCAAGCTTGCTTACTTTGTCTCAATAGCCTGGAAAAGAAGGCAAAACAGTCTGTTAAAGTAGTGCTCAGTGTTTGTTGTTGTGGTTGTTGCCTCTTACTGTTAATGGTCTCTCTGTAGTTCCTGACCCTGGACTGTTCTGGTTTTAAGATAATGTGGAACAGGCATATAATTATATGTATAACAAAATCAAAACTTCTACATAACCTTTGCAAACCGTCCCATTTATTCCATGATTACATAATTGATCCTTACGCCGCTACCATCCTACATTGTTTTTTTAAATAATGGTTTAACACTTAAGTGTTAAATTTTTAATGATCAATGAGGGACAAATTTAATGGGAGGGATATTCCTCCTGTATGATAAAGAAATAAAAGTACAACATAAAGCTACATATAACCAATTACATAAATAAATGTATATTCTAGATCTAAATGTAAATCACGTAAATAACTATAAAATAATAATAATACAGCAGAAGAATGAGATTCTATACACTTTGCAAATACATATCCCAAGGCTTCAATGAATAAATAATCATTACAATCATCATTCAGCACGTGCTTTTGTGCTCTTCCTGTAATTTGTGTGAAGTGATATTTCATTTGTTGCTTTGTTCGTTATATTAACATGAATTCTTCCACACTGAAGCTCTGAGTATTCACCGCATTTCATTGAGTATTATTCTATTGTTGCACTGTGTTCACAGAAGTAAAAGACTTGACTGCTCCTTCCAGCGCTAGTTAATAATGTCAGTCTATAAGTATGTAGCGGAATTACCATTTATATCTATATCAAAATCAGCTGCCTCAAAGTGTTTCCAGACATTTTTTTCTTTTCTTTTTCTTTTTCAAAAGGTCCAGAGACACATTGTGAAAGGTGTGCTGTGAACGTGGCACCTCACGAAATGACAATGAAGAATTGTCTGTCTTGGAGGTGGTCGCAGAACAATGGTGCATAGAGGGTGTTTCTGAATGCAACACACTATATCAGACACAAATCTATTGATTTGTACGTTCAACAGCTTCACCAGGCCATAAATCTCACTTCACAGCCACACCAGGCACAAGGGCAATCTGTTAGCAGAGCCAGAGTCTGATTGCTTAAAACCCTAAATGGGATATGCACTTTAATGTCATTCAGCGCGTTTGACAAAAAATGACTCAGACTCGTAACTACTTCTTTACAATGATAGTGTGTGTTGCGGTAATTTCAACTGCAATCAGCACCTGGTAAGTGCCACAGTTGGAACAAAATCAGTGGAAATCACACTGAATCAAAGTGTGGCACGCTTCTGTCCTGAATGCAAATGACCACTCATGAAGACACGAGGGGGAGACTGAAAGCAAAATTATCCACTGTGGGCAGCTAGATGGTGCTCAGGCTACCTCATATTTCTCTTGAGCTGGGAGCCTTGCTGTGTACACCAACAACAAGGGAAATATCTCACAGCAAACATGGAATTATGGCGGCTGGTTAAACTATTCCTGGTAGTTAGAAGTGTAGTGTGTTAAATCTATGCACTAACATGTTTTAAATGATTATTGTTTAAATTGGCTTATTACATTTTATTTATCGTAACTTTGTAGCTTTTAAATTGGTCATATTAAAGGGATAAGCCTTTTTTTGTTTTGTTTTCATGTCTTCTCTGAGTTCTGAGTCCATGACAAGCAGATAGACTTCATTCTTTGACTGTGTGCGCAGTAACAAGAAAGAGACTGGTAGAGCTTACCCATGTTTAGTTAGCTTAGCTCAAGCACTGGGAGTCAATGGGTATAGCTAGCCTGCCTCTGCCTAGAGTAGTCAGATTAGCTCGTCAGCAATTCTAAGCAGCCCTGTGTGCTTGTTGTGACTTGTTTTGTTTTTTTGCCTTGATATGATACATTATCCTCTACTATCATCATACTTACATCTTCTACTCCAAAACAGAGGTGTTGTTTTGCTGGCCTACTTCTGTGGTGGTTTAAGCCCAAGATGTGACATTCACAAACCAGTCAAATCTTTTGAACGGCTACTTTAAGTAAAAAATAAGAACCAATTTGCAGTTGTGAGTGAGCTGTTTGTGTGTAGTGGATACTTAACTTGCAGGCAATTTGCATTTAAAAGTGGCCATGCCCTCCTGTAAACAGCACCAGTAGCTGCCTGAAACAGCTGATTCCTCCAGTCCTGTGACATCCAATTGTTATGTCAGCATTTTGTTGAGTTGGCAGGCCCAGAGCACATCACAGAGAGTGGAAAGAGATGTTGCATACATGCAGCCAAACTGCACTGAACTGGACTGACCAGTTGTAACAGACTAGTCAACCAATGAGAGCCGACTGGGCCTACATAAGAAAGGAGGGCTTAGGTGACAGGAACTACACCATAGCATTCATGACAGAATGAGAATAGAGGTGGATCAGGGGGGTTTAGTATCTGAAAAGGTTGTTTAAAGAGGACATATCATGCTTGTTTCTCCTTTTCACTATGCCAAACTAGGATGCCTGTAAAGCATTTCTGCCTTCAGTACAAGTCATTTTGTTCCTTCATTGCCCCACAATAGCGTTCTCAAAATCCTCATTTTAGGCCATTATCAAGCACTTGTTGAAACGCTTGGTCTCAAGGATGACCTAAAGTTACCTCGCAATGTCACAGCCCTTTGTGCTCTGATTGGTCAGTTCTGTCGGGGGCTGAGCCAGCCTGTCCTTCTTCTTCTACTGTATTTTCCAGCAGGCTCAAAGCAGCGAGCGCGTATTGAGTCCCCCTACAGGCCAGAGCTGGTAATGAAGGAGAGTGAGCGAGGGAGCTTTATACCCCTGCTGCTGGATGTGTTCCTCGGAGACAGTTTGGGGCTAACGGACATCACAGAGGAGGAAGTGTTTTATGAGATTACTCCAATAAAAAGAAAGGTACCTCGTGTCGTCACGACGTTTGAAATCTCACGGACATCTCGCAATGACCTATTTTCAGAGGCATCAAATCTCGTTCTAGGATGTCAGAAAAAAAACAATATCTCATTTTTTGAAAATTAAGGGGGTGTAAGGTCTTGTTTTCAAATTTATTATATTATATGTAAGTATTAAATCATGCATCAGCATGATATGTCTCCTTTAACATTAGCGATTGTGAGTATATTTCGCAGTCATCAAAAGGAAACACTTGAATCCAAGTCAAGGAAAATTTATGAGCTCTTTAAAGGGATAGTTAAGTATTTCTGAAGTGGGGCTGTATGAGCTCCATATGACCAATAAGAACATTAGATGCAGTAGAAAGTTCTCTCCTCTCTTTCAGTTAGCCACAATCTGTGAGAGTCTGTTACTCAGAACGAGCCACAAACAGGGAAGTATCACACCAAAAACAAAGGGTATTTTCTCCACCCACAAGAACTCCCATCAAAAAATAATACCACAGTTTAAGAGAATGCTACCTAAATTTTCAGAAATAAAAAGTTTATCTGGAACTAACCAACTCACATCACGTATCCCTCTGTGCAGCAGAAAGCCTGATTGGTCACCTTAACATGGATGTACAACTCTAAGGATTGTGTATACATTGGACGAGCAACACTGTTAAATGAATGTGTGACCTCCCTAAATAATGTGTCTCCTGCAATTTGAAGCTAATGTTCTGGTACATAGCGTGGCAGCATCTTTTGCTGCCAGCCCTGGTGCCATGAGGTGGGCAACACTCCAAGAAGACCGAATCCTGACCTTTGCTTCACTGAGGAACCGCAGGCTTTTCTTTATGGGAAGAGGATATTTTGGCACCTTTTTTGGGTGGTACCCACAAGTTTAGCTGTGTTGTTCATTCCACAATGGTAGGATCCTTACTGTCAAATATGAGAGCACATCTTGACGTCTCTCTTTCTTTTTTTTTTGTAGGCCTATTTGTTTGATTGGGAGCCCTTTGGTGACTGGATTTACATACTGTGAGTTTGAAGTCATTAAGCTCTGAGGTTGCAGCCTTGTTAATGTGCCTCTTCTTTTCAAGTCAATTGTCAACAAGTGAACCAGTCAACACGATTAAAGGAGATGAGATATTAGTTTTTGATGCTTCCAGAGCATTAAGCCTAATGGGTTTACTTCTAAATACAAGATTTGCATAGGAATTACCAGTTTGAATTGGTAGTCGCACAGCATGGGGTCCAGTGATGGCCTCATGATTGCTGTAATGTTGAGAGTAAGAATTACAAATGAAAGGAAACTTCAAATTAGAACGGGAAAAAAATAAGTAAATAATTCTGCCACAGCAACTGGAAAAATAATGATAATCAGCAGATATAAACATAGTCAGAGCCGACCTCCAGGGGGCTTCTCTGTAGACTATATTTCCTGGAAATTGTGGAGAATGATGAGGGAGCTGTCATTGTTCCAGACCAGGGGGGTGCGATGCAGGGTGTATTTAAACTCTGATTAACCGTTAGATCTGGTAGTCCAAGCACGTCCACAGTGTCATAGCCACAGTTTCATACTCTTCTCACTTTGGCTGGCTTAAAAAAAACGACTATTTTATTCTTGCGCATTTTACAGAGACTGGGTAGCCGGCACTGCTCGGGGGGTCGCAACTCCACTTGAGGGAGGGGACGCGGCTGAACCCCCCACTCCTACCCCCTTTTTTATTTTTAAAGGATGGAAAGAAAGAGAGAGGGCTCGGGAAAAGACCCTCCTTTTTACTTCTTTTTTTAAAGCAGGGAGGGAGAAAGCGTGAGAACAGTCACTGCAGGGCTTCAGGAACATTGTATCTGTCTGTGGCATGAAAAGCCTGGAGACAGAATGAGAGGCCTTTTTAGCAGAGCCTGGCTCATTGAAAAGAGGGAGGAGATAAAGTAAAGGAGTTCACTACTTCTCACTAAATTAGATTAACATGAGTATTGATTGGGTAATAAATGCCAGCAGGCTCAAACTACAGCACCATCTACAAACCCGAGCTGTTTCAGCATTTCCTTAACATAATGGAAGTGGTAATGAAAGTACAAGACAACTATCTTATAGCTGCTCATTTACACCAACACTTCACTGACCAGAAGAACAAAATAAGGCTGTAAATAGCCATCTAAAAAAGTGTGTACTGAATTTAAAGGACGGACTAGAAAAGTGCTCCAAGTTAAGTCAAAGTGACAATGTTTGCAAACTTGTTGTCCATCTTGCAAGCTAACTGAATGTCTTAATACTGTTTAGTAAGAAGCCAAAGTTAGGTTGTTGGAAAAGAATAAAGGAAAGTCTTCTAAAGGTGACAAACTTATTTTCAGGTTTGATCGATGCATGGACATTGTTATTTAAATTAAATCAATAAGCACAAAATCAGAAGGTGATGCAGCTGTAATGCATTTATAGAGCAGCAAATAGTCATTAGATAAAATAGGTCAGCCTCAAAACCCTGAGAGATGACTCTTAAAAAAATGCAATTTGCTCTTGATGTGAATAACTCTATTTTGATTTCTGCATATTGCTGACTGGCCAAGCACACAGCCGATACAGAGAACACCTCTCTTGTCATGACGAGCCATGCTGGATTGCTGATAGCTGTATCTGCCAACATCTAGATTCCTCTTACCCCTCCCTCTCCCTTCTTTGACACGTGTGGAAGAAGGACTCCACTGTTCCTTTGAATTTTTGAGGCTCAGTTGACAGGTCCAAATTATCTGCAACTGCTGATGTCAAAATTCCATTTTAAAATGTTCTTTTTAGCCCTTTAATTTACTTTTTGATATGTAGGGTGGTGTCTTTTTGTCATGTGTTTAGCAGTTATGGGATATCAGTAATGTATTACCATCCTACACTGTTATTGAGTAGTTCTGTAAGGGGTTTTGATTTCTGATTAATGATATTGAAGGTGCTAATCAACATGATGCTTTATTACATAGTTGTTCACAGGTTGGCTGCTCTGCTTCACATGATACATGGTGATTTTTACACACAGTGATTAACTAAAAAGTCAGATTACACATATCACTGCTTTCATGGAAACACATATCTACAGTACGGTGGTTATGTGCCTCACATCAAAAGGGTTGCTGGTTCGAACCCTGTGTCAGCCATCTGTGTGAAGTTTGCATGCTCTCACTGTGCATGTGTGGGCACTGCTGCTTCCTCCAACAGAGCAAAAACATGCTAGTTAGGTTAATTGGTGATTCTAAATTGCTTTTTGGTGAGAGTGAGTATATAAATGGTTGTCTGTCTCTCTTTGTTGCCCTGTGATTGGCTGGAGCCTCTTGCCCAATGCCAGCTTGGATAGGCTTCAGGCCCAAAATGGATAAGTGTTACAAATAATGGATAGATGACCCTCTTAGGGGATGTTATTTTCTTTAGTACAAACCTTTACATTAAATTACATAATATTGAGAAGTCCTACATCATGATGGACCCTGCCCAATTTTAATTGAAGACCCCTGCACTGGGATTCCTTCCCAAGCTTGAACTAATATTAACCAATGTGTGCGGGATCAGTAACACTTTGCCTGTCTCTGACAAAAATTCACCTCCTTGGCCTGGCTGTGATAAACACCTGGAATTTGTTTGAAGGTTATATTTCAGGTCAAATACTTTTACTAGCTCCCTCTGCCTCTCCTCCTTTATTTTCTGCCATCCCAGCTGTTGTGCAGGTCCTAAAATGGCTACACATTGTCTAACATCAAAGGCCCAGTTGCTCTCATCACACTATTTAAGGATCATGAGAAAGGGGTATTAAAGGTTTGAAACAGGCTGCATTCACAGAGAGTTCCCAATGAGGATGGGCCCAGAGACCATTTCTCCCTCCCCCCCCTTCATGGGAGGCCTTGGTGTCTTACTCAGCATTTCCTGAACATAATTGAAGTGGTAATGAAAGTACAAGACAACTATCTTATAGCTGCACATTTACAGCGATGTGTCACACGCCAGGGAAACAAAATAAGGCAACAAATGGTCCAAATGGACTCCTGGACAAGCAGCAAACATCCCAGGTACTCGAATCAAGCGAGAGAACAGAAAAGTACAACGCTGAGATAAGTCGAAGCAGCAATGTTCCCAAACTTGCTGTCTCAGCAGCCCCCCAGATTTGTTGCTGATAATGGCGACTCAGTGCACGCAGGTACCCATGCCAAAATTCAAGCCAAGACTTCTGCTTTGTGCCCTCACGGCAAAAACTCTAGGACTCCTCCATTAATCTGTGCTTAAGCTGCCTGGATTCAAAAACAGATGCTGGAGGAGGATAAGGCAACTCAGTGGGAGAGAAGTTACCTAAGCCAGGGTTGGATAAGAAGGAGAAAAAAATTGTGGCAGCTTTTCAGTGTACTGTATCTGCTAGATGAGACTTCACAGGAAATTGTTATTTGTTATCATCCCACCTTGTCTGAATGAGAAGGGCATGTGCTCCTCCAGCTGTCATCACCTCTACTCCATGCACATATTATGAAACCTTGTTGACATTTTATAATCATGGAAAACTACCCTGGGGCTAAAACACTGGACCGAAAATTTAAGTGGTTGACAAATTATAGCTTGTGTTTAATCATATTAGAAGTGTTTTTATATTTCTTTCTTGCAAAAAAATTAAATGGATAATGAGTGTAATGAATAGTCCTGATAATAAGATAAGACTCTTCAGAGTGTCAACAGTAATATTTTTACAGTCCATTCAGCGCTAGGCTGATGGAAGATAGCATTTTCCATTTCTGCAGGCTGACAGTTATTAATTTCTCAATATTAACATCCCCTCTTAGCCATTAGTCATGTGTTTTACAGTATACCATTAGGCATCTTCAAGCATATATACCATATACCTACTAACATGAGTCCATATTGGAAAACTTTTTGATGAAGTCTCACAGATTTAACAGACTTTCAGCCAAAAACTCCAGTACTTTCAGGCACATTATTGGTTGAAATGCATCCAGCCTTGTCTTCTTCAGGTAGCTGACTTCTCTCATAAGACCAAAACAAAGGGAGACAAGTAGCCAACAGCCTAACCTCAATGTTAAATATCAACATGATATGTGTATAAAAGCAACAGCTGAGTCCGCATGTTACCCTCTGTTGCTCATGTTTCCAACACAGATGTTGATGTGTTTCTAATGCCATACAGACTTCCACTGGGTTTATTTCATGAACAACTCATAAATGCTGAAGAGTAGAGGGGAGGACCTCTACTCTTTTTTTTTCTCCAGGGTTGAGGACCACAACCCTGAAAAAACAAAAATAAGTTAATTAATCATCCTCTTTAATAAGTGAGACAGTATGGTGTTTTATTTTAAAGGATGACCAGATCCTTACTTATCTGCCTGTGTAGTTTGACCACTACACTCAGGTTCTCTCTCCTACGGAAGAGTATTAGGGCCACCCGTGAGAAAAATAAAATGAGAGGGGGCAGAATTTTTTTTTTCAGCATGTACTTCGAGAAAAAAGACGAAATGTCGAGAAAAAAGTCGACATGTCGAGAATAAAGTCGGAATATAATGGCGAGAATAAAGTTGAAATATGATGTCGAGAATAAAGTTGAAATATTATTTCGGGAATAAAGTCGAAATGTCGAGACTAAAGTCGACCTTTTGAGACTAACAACCAGCGCACTGCTTCTAAAATGCTTCAAAATGCCGTCCAGTCAGTTCGATGAATAAGTGAAATTATACTTTGGACTTGACTTTAATAACAAAGAAATACTTTCTCTTTTAGCCCACTACGGAGCGCCGGAGGTGTCAGGGTGCAGAGTATTTTATTAAGGCGAGGGGACGCCTTCTATCATTTCGACAAGCCTTATTAAAGCGTTATCTCACTATAATAAAGTGAGGGAATGAGATAAATAAAGTGAGTCCCTGCATTGTATTTTATTTTTAAACTTCCGGATGCTCCATACTTTGACTTCCGGTTTGGTGCTTTCTTGACGACAGTGAATTTACATGGCTTGGAAGGGTGCACCCTGACACCTCCGGGGCTTTGTAATGGACCAATAGAGAAAGTATTTCTTTGTTATTAAAGCCGAGTCCCAAGTATAATTTCACTAATTCATCTAACTGACTGGACGGCATTTTGTAGAAGCAGTGCGCTGGTTGTTAGTCTCAAAAGGTCGACTTTATTCTCGACATTTCGACTTTATTCTCGACATCATATTTCAACTTTATTCTCGCCATTATATTCTGACTTTATTCTCAACATTTCGACTTTATTCTCGACATCATATTTCAACTTTATTCTCGCCATTATATTTCGACTTTATTCTCGACATTTCGACTTTATTCTCGACATCATATTTCAACTTTATTCTCGCCATTATATTCTGACTTTATTCTCAACATTTCGACTTTATTCTCGACATCATATTTCAACTTTATTCTCGCCATTATATTCTGACTTTATTCTTGACATTTCGACTTTATTCTCGACATGATATTTCAACTTTATTCTCGCCATTATATTCCGACTTTATTCTCAACATTTCGACTTTATTCTCGACATCCTATTTCAACTTTATTCCTGACATTTCGACTTTTTTCTCGAAGTGCATGATGAAAAAAAAGTCTACCCCCTCTCATTTTTTTTTCTCACGGGTGGCCCTAATACTCTTCCGTACTCTCCCTATCATGCTGTGGTGAACACAAAAGTACAAACCAAGATAAAACTCAACACTGAGCCTTGTGCTCATGGATTCTTCCACCTGGTCCCTCTGTGTGGATGTAAATATTTGACTTTGCATGAGTGAACTGCAGGGGCAGTCAGGAGCAAGAGCACAAGAGTTTGACTTCCATATGATGAAGGATTCACTTCAGAGGTTAAAAACAAGCAAAATACTCATCAGTAATCAATTAAAGCGTCAGTTCAGTCCAAACTGGACACCAGAGGATGAAATATATTTGTGCTCAGAAGGAGAAGCAATTTATGTATTTATTGTGTCAGCTACTGGGTTCTTAAATGTCTTTGTCAGGACCTGTGTCCCCAGGCATCATATTTGGCAGCTGAAGTTTTTATATCCAAACCAATGTAGTCCAGTGTTCTCGGGGCTCCGCACCCTGGGTGGGAGAGTGCTCTCAGAGACAACTGATTTTTGTTACTACGCTCATAGCACTCACAGCACTCTCTGTTGAAAATAGCCTAACTTTTTAAAGACTGTGGCACTTGTCAGAGTCACTCCTCCCTCAGAGACAAATCAGGGTCAAGAAGCAGCAGAACCTCTGCAATTTGCTCTTTGTAAACAATAATGGTGAGGGTGAAACTTAGATACCTTGTATTTACAAGGAGCTATTTCTTGGTCTTCAACTTCTATCAGTGGAAGGACGTGAATTTTTGGACTACGTGTTCATGGTTTCTGGGTTATATTTTTGCAAATTAAAGAAAATGTGACTCACACAGAGCAATTTTATTGGTTTGTCTGAGTCATATTTTCTTTTATGTCACTCAGTAAAATAACATTATGTCAAAAAGCTGTCAAAAGCTGAGGCTGAGAGAGCTTCCAATGGGAATAACACACTTTGTGGACACCAGCCCTTCAGTAGCTGATGAAGACAGAGTGGATCCTCACAAATTTGTGTCTTTATTAGAGCATCCAATGAGCTTAAGGCTTGAGACATGAGTATGCACAACATGTTTGTTCACCCCAATCCCAACAAAAACTTTTTAAGGAATAGAAAAACTAGTAGCCAGTGCTACAGCTCCACTGTTGTTGAATGATGTGTCCCCAGGTATCTGTCCTGATTATATCAGCGGAGACAAATATTATGAGGACAGATTTATGATCTGGGGTCCATGGGTTTGTCACCATCATAAATTCTTGTTTGTAGCTTCTCTGTCTCTGTTTGGATGGAAACATCTCTTGGTGCATATATCTGTCTACAAAATGAAGAGTCTGACTTCAGCCTACTCTGTTGTACAGCGCTTTGAGTTGACAACTAATATGAATTGGCATATGACAGAAAAAGACAACTGATATGAATTGGCATATGACAAATAAAGACAATTGATATGAATTGGCACTGTGCAAACAAAGATTTATTAATTGATTGATTTATCATGTTACAGAAGCAATAAATAAGAGTGAGAAAGCTCTCTGAAAGCGCAAGCCTCCACAAAGGTAGCTTACATATTGCTCTACAGCTATAAGCACTAGTCCCATGATAAAGTTACCATCATAAAATGATTCCTCAATCCTGGAAACTCACACCGAGCACTTAGGATCATATTGATGCCTTTATTAGTTACACAGTTATTGAGCAAAAACGATCATTCACTCATGGCAGTTATCTAGATCACCACCAAAATCTAATCATTGTTAAGTTGGGACATTCCCAATATCTACTGAAAATGTAAGCAAAATCTTTCCAGCAGTTTTTGCATATTCTTTCTAACAGACAAATAAAGACAGGCAAGAACATATCCTCCTTGGTGGAAGTAGTTAGTTTGTCCAAAATCACAAATGAACCCAACTGTAAACAGATTTATTTCTACAGTAACGATGAGTATTTTAATGTGGCGTTTAAGTGGTTTATCTACTTGCAGTCTTAAGCGGACACCTTAGGAGCTGCGGTTTGTAACTCTCTCATTTTAAAAACTTTAAGTTGCAATTAGGTGCAGCTTCTCACTCTGACTCTGTCTTTTTTAGTGCAGGCCTATGAGATCCTGTTTGTCTTTGAACTTGCATTTCAACCTTTACAAGAGTGCTATTCTCCCTTTCTTGACATGATAGAGGATAGGTTTGAAAAGTGAGGACAGAGTGGGGAATGACATGGCAAAGAGGCCACAGGCTGGATTTGAGCTCATACTGCTCTGGATGTCTTCTGTGCTCATGGTGCATTGACAGAACTGAGAGGCCATTGGAAATTGAATTTACCCTTGTGGATTATTGATGAATGTCCTCATCTTCTTGCTAACCTAACCTCAGCCTTATAAGTGGGATGCTTATTGTTCCAGCCGTTTATAAAACAGGTTTGATAAAAAAACAGTTCTTAGTATCAGCCTGATTGACAGTTTTATCTGATCCTACGGCAGTACACCGTCCTTCATCCCTGGATTAGCTGCTGCTTGGTAGCTGCTGATCTTCTGCTTCTTTGTGCTGTTGTTCTTGCTCTAAATAGCTTATCCTTCTTAACCAGCAACATATTATCCTCAGCATGGTCAAGGTCAAGGGAACTTGATAAACAGAATGGATAACCTCATCATTGGATCAACACGTTGTGTCACTGGGCCTCTGTGCTTCGTCGTGTCGCCAAAGGAGCATTTGTGAGTAAGGTAATCTGTGCGGATCATGTGATAATCTGCGGGTCCTATGACAGATGTACAAGGCTTAATCAATAGATGCCCTCATGCTTTCTCTTTAAGTGCATCATTTATTATTCAGAAGCTTTATATATGCATATAGTATTGAATAGGCAATGAGTGGAATTGATGTCCTGTCGAGCATCCCAATGTGATAAAAATGTCCAACTCCACCCTATGATTGTGAGCACCGTCTCTATATTTTCACACACATTACATCATTGTTTCTACTGATTGAGTGAAATGTGCACCCAGGCCTTGCACCTCCGTTGTAAACATTTGCATTTAATGCTTTTGTCCCCCCAAGTAATCAGTATCTCAGGGATCTGCTTAATGGACTGAGACAGTTTAGTCAACAGATCCCATGATAAACAGCCTATTTCTGCTCACTCGCTTGATTATGTTTTCAGGGAACGGTGCATCAGCATTCAACAATATGTTATTTCTGCTGCGTGGAAGTGTGCCGGTGACTCTGAGCTTTTAATAAAAAGTTGATAAAAAATGATGGCTGTCACAGTGCAGACAGAAGAGCTGCTAAATCTCAGCTAAAGTAAATCCACTGCTGTGTCTCCTCATCATGAGAACACCATTATGTTTAGTCATTGAATTTAACGATTAAACATCTCACAGGAATGGAAGCACAACAACAAACAGAAAAAGCTATTACCGTAGCCTAACATCTAAGTCTGTTTGTGGTCATTTATAGCCTGGCTGGAATGGGCACAGCAAGACCATCATATTTCAAGAGAAATTATAGTTTTATATTACCAACAAACACTTTTTTCTGTTTGTATTTCCATGTATAAAAACATTATCACAGTTCCTATATGCCCTGGGAAACAGTAGAAACAGTTGACCAGTGTCATGTCAGAGGAAATGGAGAAAATCTCAATGAACAGTTATGGAAGAGATTATACTTTGAGGACGTGAGATTAATGTTACATTCACGGTTTGTACTCTGCAAGGTTATGGATTGATTCCAAAAATTAAAATCAATATTTAAAGAAACTTTTGTGGACTACCTCACAAACATAGTAATGTAGTAAGTGCAAGGAGCATAAAACCATCCAACCTGTCCGCTCATCAACAAAAGCAAGTGTGGGTGCATTTTCAATACTACAATGTCCAGAGTAAGACAGAGATTGACATGATTGCAGTATGTAGACACTACGAATTGAGACTATCATTCAAAGTTAAAGGAAAAGTTCGGTTCCTGCAGCTTTCACATTGTTTATAGAATGAAGTAGAACAATATACCCACCCAGAAGGCTTTCCTGATCCAAACAGTGCTTCGGGAGATATTTAGATCCAAAATCGAGCAGCAGACATCAATATAACGGTAGCTAATAGGGCATGGATCGCCGCTCCTAAAAACTGCATTAATCGTCCAAAAACTCATGTTTTTCACCAATATTCCATCATGATGCATTCCGAATTGTCTGCCATTGCAGTCTGTGTCACTCCACACAGCGCTGTGTGGCTGAATGACCTCTGAACTAAAGAGTTTGTTTACGTGCCCTTCGCGCATGCGCAGTATACTCTCTGGAGCGCTGCCTCCGTTTTCTCCTTTCAATAAGCTCCTCATCTGTATACTGTAGCTCGAAACTGTAAGGACACCCATCATATCCAAAGTTCTCCTCCACAACATCTTAATCCGATAGATATTCGTCCATTTCGCACAAAACTGAAAGAAGAAAGTCGACTTGTAGCTGCCGGTCTTCCCCTGAAACAATGAGCTGCACTGCTCATGCGCGAAGGGCACGTAAACAAACTCTTTAGTTCAGAGGTCATTCAGCCACACAGCGCTGTGTGGAGTGACACAGACTGCAATGGCGGACAATTCGGAACGCATCATGATGGAATATTGGTGAAAAACATGAGTTTTTGGACGATTAATGCAGTTTTTAGGAGCGGTGATCCATGCCCTATTAGCTACCGTTATACAGATGTCTGCTGCTCGAGTTTGGATCTAAATATCTCCTGAAGCACTGTTTGGATCAGGAAAGCCTTCTGGGTGAGTATATTGTTCTACTTCATTCTATAAACAATGTAAAAGCTGCAGGAACCGAACTTTTCCTTTAAAAAGAGTGGCCAGTTACAATACTTACTGCTGACCATTGCACGCTGCACAGTTTTAACTTCTAATCAACACTGTATTGGCAAAAAGAGCTTGAGAATCCATTGCCTGTTACCTTTCTACAGATTTACCCCCACAGAGCTGTAACAACAACGATTTTAGGTGCAGGAAACAGCTTATGAAACCATTTTTGAATACTAGAAGGGATCCAAAAGCACAAACATCTACCAAGACATTCCCAACACTGTCAATCGGCTACTGCCAAAAACGTGGAGTGCTTCCCAATCTTGCAGTGTCAGTATGCTTAAAGACTCGAAAGCTCTCAGATAGTACAAACCTCCACCAAGGAAGCTCAAATATTACTGTTAAATCTTTAAGCAATAGTTCCATGATAAAGTTACCATCATAATATGATTCCTTGACTCTGAAAGCCCACATCTAGCACTTGGATTCATGTCACCACCAAAATCTAATAATATATAAGCTGGGCCATTACTAATATCTTCTGGAAGTTTCAGCAAAATCCATCCGGTATTTTTTGCATAACCTTGCTAACAAACAATAAACACACACACACACAGAAACATGTACCGGCAAATACATAATCTCTTTTGTGATCAGCAGAAACATGCAATCACTTCTTAATGACAATAATAATCATAATAAAAGGGATGCACAATATTGGATGTTTGCAGATTTTTTTGATTAATTATCGCCGAAACAGATACTTCAGATCAAGAGCACAAGTTCTGTACCTAACAAAAATTCACTTGTTTCTTTCAGTGTTACAGTATATTATCACATGAGCAGATGTAAAATAAGAAAAACAGCTTTTAACTCTTGCATAAATGAAACCCTCGATATTTAAATAAACCCATGCAGGAATGAGAAGGTACATCAATATTAAACATTTGTATAATTTGCTGATATTCCAGCCGATATATGGCTGATATTTGTGGCAGATTTTGGCTGTAAATATCTGCAAAAATGTCAATTTCTAATTACTGCCGATACAAATATGTAAGTTTTTAGGTTGATATTGTCCTATACCAATATCAAACTGATAATATTGTGCATCCCTAAATAGTGATAAAAACTTTATTTGTGTAGCACTTTTTTAAAAACAGAGGTTTACAGTTTGCTTTGACAAACAGGCAGGAACATACAGACAGCAAAGCACAAGAGCTTACGCACAAAAGGAAATAACAAACCAAAAAGCTCTTTTTAAACAAAACAACCCTCACAGACGAACACAAAAGACACAACACAAACATGAGAGCACTGGCACTTCTGGTGTCTTTCAGACCAACGGTTCCTCTGGAATGGAGAAAATTTCACAAAACACAATGAGGCTAAAATCCCAAAAAAGTGGCACAACAATCCAGTCCCAGCCACTGAACATGAAAATCACAAGAGGCCCAGAGACCCCATGGGGCCAGCGATACCAAATGACCAAACTAAAGAATATCGACCCACACAAAACCAAGACACAACAGCACACACGAGGCA
Organism: Scarus forsteni; assembly: GCA_036419115.1. Classification (NCBI taxonomy): domain Eukaryota; kingdom Metazoa; phylum Chordata; class Actinopteri; order Labriformes; family Labridae; genus Scarus; species Scarus forsteni. The sequence continues at coordinate 12,136,017 of JAZDUH010000157.1, read as the reverse complement.
ATAATATCTCAGAGTGGAACTGCTTCTTACTTATGCTATGACCAACATTCCCTTAAATTATATCCTATCTTTTGAAGTTATCCTGTTCACAAATAAAGAAAGAAAGAAGCAAACACTGGTAAAAACACAACCTTCTCGGAGAAGGTAGTAGATGCTAAATTATTCAACTGTAATTTTACTTACTGATTATTTTAATTATTTGATGTCCAAAATCATTATTTCTGAGCTTTCTGAATTATAATAAATCTTGATTTAAACACAATGCAAAATAAAACTTATTTTCATTCAGATCTTTTATATATTGTTAAATATTGTTAATATTGCTGAAAGGCTCATGCTCTTTCATTGATCTTCATTGAGTTGTATTTATGGTATTTCCTATTTTATTCTAATTACTTATAGTTTCATTTGTAAATCTTTTTGATGTTTCTCTTGTATCCTGCTGCTGCTGTAAATCTGGAATTTCCCGCTGTGGGACTAATTAAGGTGTATCTTATCTTATGTTATCTTAAAACAAAAGCTAAAAATCAGAATTGTGAAATTAAATTACTCAAAAACCCTATTATGGCTTGACTTCTTTGTCTGTTAGGCTTTTTTCTTCTTTGCTTCTTGAAGAATTACCTACATTTTGGATATGTGCTGATGTATAACTTGTACAAAAGTCCCTATTTTTCTTTCAGTTTGGTCACTTTTGCTTGTGGATGCACCCTTTTGCACTTATTATACAGAAAAGTATAATGTCTCTCTCTCTTTGATGACAGCTCGTATGACTGTGTGGGTATGTATGTGCGGGCGCGGATGTGTGTGTGCGTATGCTGATGTCTGCGAATGTGTGTCTAGATATGTATCTGTATTTGTGGTAGGGGGATAGCTGGGTTTTCTGTTTTTATGTTGTTTGTGTTGCTTTTTAGTATGAAAAGTGCTTTATAAATAAAGTTTGATTTGATTTTATTTGAATGTAAATATAATTTGCAATGCCATTATCACTTATATTGACATATCTTTATGTCAATATGTGTTTATAATCTGTTTATACTCTCAAAACTATAAAAAGTGTTCAAAAGAATTGATTGTAAAGGAATCATGCCAAAGAGGTGTATAAATATTTCTTTTGTTTTCTGGCTTGGACAGTAAGGTGATTCATCTTTGAGAATTCTATGCATCCTTAAATGGAGTTTCAGCCTATACAGACATACATTTGGACATGTGCGTGATCAGAGTCCTGCAGCAAATAAAACACTTGTGCATGAGCACCTTGTGCACTTGTCCAGTTGACTAAAGTGCCACTGAAAATGTCAATAAAGTCCTGGAAAGTGCCCTCAAAAAAGGCGAGTGGACCCTGCTGATGTCCCTCACAGTTTAGATAGTGGAGTGCTGGTGTAGCATGCACTAGTATGAATGTTTTCCTGTTAAAACCAAACAGCTAAGGGCTTTTACCTCCATGTGGACGTAATTTTACCTTTTTCACTCTCAGATAAGAGCTCAAATTAGCTGCTCTTGCCGACGGCAGTCTGGTCTCTCAGTACAGCTGGCAAATCTTGTCTCTTGTCAGTGAAAGTACAAGTTGAGCCCTTGGGATAGAAGGGCTTTAACCTTAACGGCGACCAACTCTTATTTTGGGGTTTGGGTTGCATATCACAGCGGATTAAAACACGTCTGATATCATTCTAGATATTTTTTCTCATACTTAAATTAGGCACTTGCAATCACGGCTCTGGCACATTCTTGACGCTTCCCCCGGCGGCTCTTTGTGAGCCATTTACACTCCTAAAACGGGTCCGAGGGGCCAGTGCAGTGGTAGGTCAAGGGTGTGCTGTACGTGATGAGCAAGGGGGAAAAAAAGTGGCATGGAATTCGCCACTTCCCTCAATACCTCGGTCGTCATACAAAGGACATTCTGCATGCCAAGTGGAGACACTCGAGCACGCACATGGGGAGCACACACATGCCCAAAGAGGCTCCCAATGGAATGTGTGACCCCTAACCCTGATACTTCCAGACTGTAATTAAAGGCAGACACTGTATTATGTGACAGAGTGCAGTTGGTGTGATGGAGATAGAGACACACGGGGTAAGGGGACCACGGGGACCAATGTGACGTCCAAAATAGACCGTGGAGATTACAGGGCCACACTGAAAGCACCCGCACTTGTGCAGGAATGTCACAGCTTGCCATGATTTTGTATTACGGCTGCCAGCATCCTTTTCCGTAATGACTGAATTCCTGCGACCGTGAAGGTTAACAGGCGACTCCCACGAGCCGACCCCTCCCAAAGCATGCATCACATTCCTTCGTCTCAATCGACTCTGGAGGTTTGGAATGACTGTGTCTGGTCAAGGATCAAGAATAACACATATGTAGGCTGTCAATGACAAGCATTTTCTAGAACTAAGTGGTCATAACTTTCCCTTCTTCACAGGTGGCCAAACTAGACTCTGTCATTATGGATCAACAAGGACTTTTGGCTGTGAGAATGAAAGCAGATGGCTGATGGAACTTTTTTTCTAAAGGAAAAAACATAAAGTAAAAGCTCTTGAAATGACAGAAAATGTAATTGTCCCGGAGTAAAACGGATTCAACAATTTTAAACATTTCAGAACATTACAAAAGCTACATCTACATTTTAGGGCTGGGTATTTCCAGCAACTTCATAGTATGATCAGTAGGATGTGCATAAGTTGTGGACATTGACTGTGCCTATAACAAAATTCTTGACAATGTTTGTTCATGTTTAGCAATTACAAAAAGAGCATGGCCATGGGTTACATGATTCTATAATCCAAAACACTTAAATATCAGGTCCTAAAATATCTTAGAAGCAATTTGAAATAAGGAACATGTACTGCATCATGTAGGTTGTCTTCTACGTTTTACTGCACAGATGATGACATTACTCAGGATGTATCTAATGTCGGCTGTTACTGCATCTGCAGAATCCATATTAATACTCTTGTTGTTAAAGGGTATGATGAAATTTTGCTGTATACACTTATGAGCATAGGCCTACTAGACACAGGCAGGTAGGTTTGAAAACAGCTTTTGCCTTTCCTTATGATCTTCTGTCCACATATAAATGACATTTTCTCTAAAGCAGAATAACAAATTTCTCTGTGACTTGAGAGTTTAGAAAAATATGTCATGATATCTTCTCCCCAAGCTTCTCCTCACAACATTAAAAGTAAAGAAAATGAATTCAAGGGCATAAGACCTTTAACCCTCACATACACAGTGACCACTACAGAGGACAGCTGCTCACAGGCTGTTTTTTTGTATGGGTTTTGTTGTTATAATCACAGATATAAACCAACAAAGTAGCCGCTTGTGTGTCATTCCATACACTGCACCTACTGTCCTATCACGGTAAGTCCATCAATTAAGTAAAAAAACAAGATAGCCAACAGGAAGCAGGAAATGCTGAAAATCCTTGGAATATAACACTTTTCACTATCTGCTACAGTTTCTGAGATATGACTGTTGAAGCTGCATCAACTTTTGCTCATTTCTTTGAAGTTAGAGCGTGGTCACGTGACCTGTGGACCTGAGCTCCAGTATCTATAATTTTCTGCAAACATTTTTATTGCACAGCCCTGATTTACTGCTTACAACTATTCATGTCACATTTTCAACTTTCTTTGCATTACTTTAAGCAATTTCATTTCACAGTTTCAGCAGTCACACTCAGCATTTCAATGCATTTCCTGCATGGAAATGCAAATTCTCTAGTTTCTATTGAGATACATTTTTCATGGATCACGTGTTCACTAAATTGGATGCCATGCATCACTGGCTATATTTCAACTTCAGAATGTAAGCAAAATTAAAAAATTTTTATTTCATACGTATTTCTTTGGTTCAAAAGTCCAACGCATGGTGTCCAGCTGAGCGGACGTGTTCGCAGCTCAATTAACATTAGATCCATAAGTAAATTTAATTGCATAGTTTTTTTAAACCTAAAGAGGAATAAAAACTGTAGATTAGATTATATAGAACTTTAATAACCCCTTTTTAAAAGACACCCTGGAGTGCTGGTTTGGCGGAGTGGTTAGCAACCAGGCACCCCATGTATTTGTTTCTGCCGGTCCGGGTTCGAGTCCCACCTGTGGCCGGTTTGCAGAGTGTCTTCCCCTACTCTCTCTACCCCTTTCACAAGCCTATCCACTGTCTCTCTCCTATCCATAAAGGCATAAAATGCCCCAAAAATACATTTAAAAAAAAAAGACTCCCTCAGGGAAATTAATATTCCAGCAGCAGCATTATATAGCAGATAAAAAGATATCTAGATTCAAAAGATGTCAATAAAAATAGCAGTCAAAATAAAAATAATAATGTAATTGATGGTATGCTTGACTGAAGTTCTCATAATTCATGCATGAATTGTGTACAAGTGGTATAATGTCACATTATACCACTTGTACATCTTCTCCCAATGGCCAGTCCATGATAACCTCTTTCTTTATGTTACTGTCTCAACAATTAATGTTTGACTGGTGGCAGACAATGAGGTAAAGTCCAAAGGAAAATTGGTTGAAGCCCAGAGCTGTACAATAACATTAATAGAGTAGAAAGAGCCTTTATTTGTGTTTGAATGCTGAAGGTTAATTCAAAGATGTGCATCAGAAAATTGAATAATTCAGTTAACACAGATACTTGAAAACTCTTCTTCAAATCATGCATGAAGCTTCTTCTCGAACTGCCCACTTTTTCTTCTTACCAGTTGTACATAAGGAGAAATGATTTGAGTTTGCACTTAAACTTGTCATTACTCTTCAGTCTGTGTGAGAACAGAACTGCAGATGGAGTCTTTTGTCCTGGTTTTACACCACAGGGGAGGGAACTACAAGTTGACTGACTGTACAAAGCAGACCATTCCTATAAAAAGTCACCCACTGTTGTGTGAAAAACTCAGAGCTTCATTATAAAAACGCATGTCGTTGTATCTCTCCCAGCTCCTTTGACTTGTGTTTGCCAGTGAGCATTATTAAAACTCACAGCTGGGTTTTTATCCTGTGTTTGGCAGACAAGGAGTCATTTTGGGAGCATTGTTTCAGAGGAGGAAAATGACATGTAGCTCCTGTTGGGGGATAATGCAGAACAGAATTGCTCTGGCACGAGGGAGAGCGGTTAACTTCTGAGTCATGCTGCAGATTTGGAGGATTAGTCCAAGAACAATGAGAATCTTTCAGGGACTCAGATAAGCATATTGTGAAAAAAGATGGGCGAAGATGGTGCCAGGAACTTTTCTCTTTGTTGGACTGACAGATAAGAGACTAAGATATGGTGTTAGAATTAGTCTGATGGGAGAAATTAATTAAAAATGTAACATCAAACAAGAGGAAAGGATCTCATTTGTGGTGAGATCTGATAAATTATAGTGTCTGGAATTAAAGAAAGTGCTGCTGTCTCTTTTCTTTTACATTGTCTTAGATGGGCTTTAATCAGAGGTGGGACGGTGGCTTCCTGAGGGCCACGAGTTCTCTCCTTTCCTAATGCAGGACATTAATCTGCATTTGACATCAGCATGCTGTGGACACAAAGAGAACATGTCAGAATCTTCAATGAAGGATTTCAACTTGGGATGCAACCTGATAAATAAGCAAAATGACAAAAAGCAACAAAACGAGAGTTATTAATGAACATGGAAAATCTGTATTTCCTGATGCAGAGAAGTGCATTGAGGTTCAGGCATAGGGATAAAGAATTAAAGGGCATAAAGTAACATCGAAGGCAGCACGGTGGTGCAGCAGGTAGTGCACATGCCTCACAGCAAGAAGGTTGCTGGTACGATCCCCCTGTCATTCAGGGCCTCTAAACAGGGAGTTTGGATGTTCTCCCTGTGCATATGTGGGTTTTCTCCAGGCACTACAGCAAACCATCAAACCAAAATAAAGCTCACTGGGCTGATTAGGAGTTCTGAATTGAGTGAGTTTGAAGGTCGTCTGTCTCTCTATTTTTCCTTGCAGTCGACTGGTTCAGGGTGTACCCCACCTCTCGCCCCCATGATCCCAAAATAGATAAGCAGCATAGAAAATGTATGGTGGAAGGTAGGGCTGGGTGATGTTACCTGATCTCAGTATCACGATTAATTGAAGCTCTAACCTTGATAATAAACGACTATTTTATGCTATACGGTCCTCTGATAGGTTGCCGCTTGTCTCCTTCATGTTGGCAGCGCATACTTTGCTCTTGGCAGAGCAAAGAATGAAAGTGGACACAGATGAAATGGAGGGGTTGTGGTCACGTGACTTACACTGGGAAAATAATAAAAATAATCAACATGAGTAAAATTACTTTGATTAGAGTGTCTAAATGTTGATTTTAATTATTTTTTGATTAATTGCCCAGCCCTAATGGAAGGTTATGCCTTTTTAATCTAATTAAGCTTTTGATCTGGAATTAACTTGACCATGATCCGGACTACATTATTACCATTATTACCATTATCATTACAATTAATACCATTATTGCTTTTATCACAACTTTTTAATCTCTGTTTTTATAAGTTTTGTGTTTTTAAATTGTTTTGTATATTTATTTATTTTGATTTTTATCTTTTATTTTAGATTTTTATTTATTTATTTTGATTTTTATTTTATGATTTTTAAGGTAAACACTTTATATTTTTTTACTGTTTTTAATGTATTTTATTTTGCTTTTAAGTGTTCTTTTAAAATTTTACAGATTTTTTTTGCATCGAGTTTATTTTGACTTTCGTTTACTTTTACTCTTCTCTCATAATGATGTCATGTCAGGTTCTGCTGCTATGTAAAGTACTTTGGGCTGCATGCATATATGTATGAAAAGTGCTGTCCAAAAACACTTGAGTTTGAGTTATATTGAAAAATGCACTTTCTGTAAACAGTTAAAATATCCCTTTGAATCTGGAAGGCTTAGGTTGCTTTATAAAGCAGGTGGACTTGTTATGGAGGTTATGTTGTAATATTGTTGCCTTCTTCATTTGTTTTTGTTAGCTTCAACCCTTTAGCATCACAGTGAGTACAAACACTGTGATGCTGGTGTGCACTGTGGAATGTTGCTAATGCTAGCACTTCCAACACCACCAGCCTGTGATCTTCCTTGCAGGTTATGTTGCAGGCTCAGTCTGACTTTATTAGTCATTTAAAGTCTTCAGGTGCCTACACACCGAATACGACTTCAGCGTCCTCTGAGATTATTCTCCATGCAAAGTCATTGCACAGCCACAATCGGGGAGGGGGTTTACTCTCCGGCCACGTTCAAGGCAACCATGTTGCTCGTTGCCAAAGTTAAAAAAGTTGATCTTTTCAGGCGATGTCGTGTGTGGCTGTGCAGCAACAGCCAATCAGGGGTGTGTGAGTGTGTGACAGTACCCATGGCAAACAGTTTTTATTCCAGCTTACAGAGTAACAATCTATGTCAGCGAGGGAAACATTAGTCAGTGAAAACATTAGGGCTGTAAAGTCCAAGTCGACTAGTCGACTAATTGGTCGATGCGTGCTCAGTCGACCAAAATTCTGATTGGTCGACCAAATGTATCAATTTATATTTTCCCCTGCATGGTTCATTTCAATCAGGAGAAATGTATCAAGTGGAATGGGGGTGTTTTCTAAACACCCGGTTTCACAGGTAACAGCCTGTCTTTTAATGTATTTATCGTTCATTTCAATATTTATATTATATTAAGAAAATTTCTATATTCTAGTCTAATAATCGTTTATTCGTTTTATAACTGCATGCGCTCTGCCCGCTGCAGCGGCGGCATCCCTCACCCAGCCCGCGCTTGATTTTATGCCTCATATAAATATCCAAATGCAAAAACGACATCACAGATGGAATTGTCAATTTTATTTCTAAGGATATGAGGCCCATTGGTGTCGTGGAATGTCAAGAAAAACATTGGAACCTGGATATTCAGTGCCAGCGCGCCAGACAATTATGCATCCACTAACGACAGAATACGAGGGAGTAAAAAAGAGAACGTTTCTGAGTTAATAGATAAAGATAACAGACATGGACGTCTCTTTGAATGGACCCCTATATGAGAGTGACTGCCCATTTCATTGATGAAAACTGGAAAGCAAAAAGTCTTCTACTTGAGAGAGAGAAAAAAAGGAGAGGCGGACACGGGAAAGAACGATCGCTGCGTGATTATATGAAATTGCCGATGCCTTCAAAGTTCCAGCAGAAAAGAGAGTGTCTGTTGTATGTGGACAACGTGGCTAATGTGGAACTCTGTATGGAAACACTTAAGGAGTCCCATGAATGGTTTAAGATGCAGGGCATTTGGAGGTGCGCCGGGCACACTTTGCAGCATGGTATAAATGTGGCGCTCAAACAGTCGCGCTGTGGCTGCAGCGCGTCATGTTCTGGTGTATTTTAATAAGTGGCACAAAGCAAAAACTGGGCTTAAACAGAAGCAGGTGCTGATATAAGTTTTACTGAGCCACGCTCCACTGATCCCCCCCCCCGCGCGCGATTAGTCGATTTTTGGTCGACGATTGCTGTGTTTTGGTCGACCAACAATTTCTTTGGTTGATTACAGCACAGCCCTGGGCAAACACTTAACCCCAAGCCACTTCTGCACTTTCTGCATGAAAGGGCTTGTCTGTGTTAGCTAATAGTCATGGATAAATTACAGATAAAGTTTAAAACTATCTGAGTGAATGAGTGGATGTGACCTGTAGTGTTAAAGCACTTGAGCAGTCAGAAAGTGCTCTAGAAGCTCAGTTCCATTCAATTGAGATGCCTGATTTTGTAACAACTTGCTCAGGTTGTATTTATGAGGTAATATTTATGCCAGTATGAGTATGAATTTGCTTGCTTCATTTAATCAAAAGAAATGTACTTTACGGGTTGAAAGTTTCCCACAATTTCTGAGAAACAAGCCCTCTAGCAGAAGAGATAAACTTCATTTTGCCCTATTTGGAAACAATGTTGCCCTCCTTGCTTCAGATAGATGAAGCACTCAGCCTGTTTTGCTCTTTTCTGTATTTGCAGAAAAATGCATCATGTGTGAGTTGGTTCCTAGGAAATGATATTCATTACGCGTGAGCTCTTCCTGGCACCAAATACATCCCTGTGTCTCACAAATTAACTGAGCACCAGCCTACAGACCTGTTTTGACGCAATTTGTCATGCCAGCTTCATTTGCCCCCCTTTAAAGCAGCAATTAGGAATTGGCTGCACCGGCGAGGCCCTGGGGTAAGTCACGCGGATGCGGTTCTCGACCTTCGCACCCACTGATACTCTGTTGCCATTGGCCTTGCTGATGATCAAGAGCGATACATTTTTTTTCAACACCCTGAAGGACGCTCAACATGTGAGTCCCTTAGGTGTAATCCACTGATGCATTTTGCTTCATTACCATTTCAAAATGCAGAATTACCTGTCAAGGCTCTACCGGGAGCCTGCGTCGCCAACTCTCCCACGCTAACAAAGAGCTCTTCCTCTTAACACATAGATTGTCATTAAACGAAACCAGTGCTATTTGTAGGTTCATTAATTACACCCTTTCACACACCGCTTCCCTTGCCCCCCGAACAAAGGGAAGGTGAACCAGGACTTCCATTTTTTGCTGTACATCAATGTCAGATTACAGCCGTCCCACTTTTAGCTTGTTCCCTCTCCCTCCCTCTTTGAGCCCCTGAGATATGCGATTAATTATAATGTAGAGGGAGGAAAAAAGTGACATTGATGTCTGTGTGTACACTGCCACCTTAAACTTTATGCAAGAGTCAGAGGCGTGAAATTGGAGGGACTTACTCTGAATTTTTATGATCCACATGCTGAGCTATGAGACATCACACCATTCAGGGGTGCGTTTAGGAAATTTGGGACCCCAGACAAAGAGTGTTACAAAGCCCTTTGTTACAAATGGAAATTAAAATTAAGTTGAGACACTGTGTAAAATATTAATAAAAATAGAACACACTGATTTGCAAATCCTCTTCGACCTATATTCAATTAAAAACACTACAAATACAAGATATTTAATCTGATAAACTTCATTGTTATTTTGCAAATATTTGCTAATTCTGATTCAGCTTATTAATTTCAATTTTTGATGGTTCTTTATTCAGATATTTAGCAAGGCAAATATAATGCAATTTTTAAGGGGAAAAACTGCAAGCTCCTTAGTTTTATATCTAAGATCTCAATATATAATTATTTGTGACAGAAATTTATTTCATGCCCGCCCATTTAAATGTAAGAAATGTCATCATTTTTTGATGAGGATGGATTGACATTAATATAACATTAATACATACCAAAACATTTCCTGGAATTTTGAAGAAACAGTTCTAGTTTTATTGCCATACAATGTTATATTATCATTTATGTTAACTTACTATTCCCCGATTCCAATGAAGTTGGTGTGTTGTTTAAAACCCAAATGAAACCAACATGATTTGCAAATTCTGTCACCCATATTCAGTTGAGAACACAACAAATATTCAATGAAAATGGTGCAATTTCGAAGCAAAAATATGACGACAGAGACCCCAGACTGTCAAGAAACTGAAGCTGTAAATTAATGAAATAATTCAACCTTCAAAGCTTCAATAATTAGTGTTTTCATTTACCAAGCACCTATTAAGGGCTGTTACAGTTTTTCACAGTTCTTAACACACGTTTCTCAAAACACTAACGGATTCCTTCAAATTGCACACACAAACCTGAAAACCTCACACACAAAATGCTAAACCTGACACTCCCTTTTCAAGATGACTCTTTGCCATCAAATCTCTGAACTGTTTACAAAATGGAACTTGTGTTCTCATTTGGTACACACAGCCACATTCTCCAATGACACACACATACCAGTCAATTGATACACACTCCCAGCGTTTGCTGCACACTACCAAGCATTCACAGCACACTGAAGTGCAAAATTGAAAACCCAATTATAGAAATGCGACACACAATGTGAATGCCATTGACTCATGAGAATTACCCATTTTTCCTTTTGGAAAGTGTCTGTGTAGGCCCACTTCAACAAACATAAAATATCACACAAGTATGCAGCAAATCATTGTTTTATTTGCAGTGTTTCAGTGCACAGGCATTTCAACAAAAAAATATATATGTAAACAACAACAACAACAACAAAAAAGTCAAAAGGTCCTCTCACTTTTACCCCTCTCCTTCTCTGGTTGTCGTCCATTGTTCAGTGCTCACCAAACAAAGCAGAGGCTCAAGGCCCTTTCATGCTGCAGTTCTCCTGATTGAAAATTGCTCACCAGACCTGGGTGTTTAGAGGTTTGCATAGTTGTGTGTTGATGCTTTGAGGTTTCAATTGGTGTGTGTGTGCAACAACTGACCAAGGTGTGTACAGCTTTGACAACAAGGTGATGTGTAACGGACATCAGAGTGTAAAGAAGGAAAGTCAGAGTCTAATGCAGATAAGGGAGTGTTTAGATGTGGCAAATTGGGATGAGCAATTGGTACTTGAAGTGAGGGTTTTGCAAACTGAGCCAAATTATCGATTGTTGTGTGTTAAGAACCATGAAAAACTGTAACAGGAGAGGTGATAGAAGTAAACATGCCCCTATCCCATTCTTTTCCAGACGTCTTGCAGGTATGAAATTAAAAAATGTAAATATTTGCTTTAAACAATATGATTTATCAGTTTGAGCATTAAATATACTTTCTTCGTTGTGTAATCAGTTGAATATAGATTTGAAAAGGATTTGAAAACCATTAAATTCTGTTTATGTTTATGTTTTACGCATCGTCTAAACTTCACCTGAATTTGTATTCTGACTCTGATAGTTAGTATTTTGCTTAAAACATTGCACAGTACTTTTTTTTGTTTTTGTTCCATTTAAGTTCTGTCTTATCTCTCTTTCTCTCATTTCTTTGTTTTTTTCTTCTGTATTTTTAGACTTTTTTTGTTTTTTGTCTTTTTGAACAATATGGATTGTTTCAATATATGTTTTATTATTTTTGTTTTGTCATTAATCTGTTATGTCTTGTATTAAGCACTTTAAAATTACCTTGTTGTTAAAATATGCTATATAGATAAGCTAGCCTTCCCTTTCTAACCTCACCGTTTGGCGATCGAGGCCAACAGCCATGTCCTAGGTTATACCAGATGGTAAACCGTTGCTGGTTTCAACATGAATATTTCCTCCAGACGCCTGAATCTTTCCCTGCAATTATTTTAGAGTGTGATGCCAGTCCTGAGTCATCATCCCGGTATTGTTGAGCTCTAATGAGTGACTGGAATATATTTGGGTCTCTGCCATGAAATGAGATACTTTGCTGTACATTAGGCCACTTCAGATGATAAACACTGTACAGTAAAGCAGAGGGAGGGAAATGTGGGAGGATGGCTTTTCCCACTTTTCATAAACATGACCTAATGAGCCGCTGAAAGCTGCCCAGCAATTATCAACCTCCCTGCTCCATGTCTGTGTTGAGATTCACTGCGTGCAGCTTACAGTACAGCAGGAAATGTTTGGTTTGTTCTTCAAATAAGGGGCTTTAAGGATTCTCAATCACGCTGCTCACTGTGCATACAGGAGCACGCATCTGACGGAGACATCTACCGTCTTTACATATGTTCAAATCAGCGTGTAATTCCCATGTCTAATCTGTCACATTTAACATCTTAATTAAAAGAGTAAATCATAATACCCCCCTGTGTCACACTCTCTATTACCACTCGAATCCGCCCTCCTGTGTAACGAATTGCAAAGCCAACAAAGCTAATGAAAGTATATCCGGCTCCATCCCCTCATCGAGTGAGATAGATTTGATCTGTATCTTTCAATGCACGCCAGCTGTCTAAATACATCTCTGAAGTGTCAGGGCCCGCTAATGGAAATTCTTCTCCACAGGTATTCATGAAAGGAATGAGAATTGGGAACATCTGTATTACAAACAGCATATTCTTTTTTTCTTGTAAACAAACAGAGTCCTGAGTCGTAACCCTCGATGCATTAAGGGTGAAGTGCTCTGCTGGAATAATGAACTTCTCTGTGTCTGTATCAGATAAGAACTGTGGGTTTGCACTTGATTTCTGTCTGTATTAATCCATATGCTTTGTATTCTATCTGCAATTTTAAATCTCTACCTTATCTTCTGGCTGCAGGTGAGCATTTAAAGGTCTAACGATCAGTTATCACAAATTAAAACGGCAAATCAACCAGAACTTCTGTCTGGCTTGGTTAAAAATTACAGTTCAGAGACAGTGGTGAGAAGAGTGACTGGTGTGTTTGGGTTTGTTGTGATTGGTAGAAATCTGATTTACTTCATTTTGTGGGAGATTTATTGTTAAAGATTGGAGGTTAGATTGACATTTCAATATTTCATTGAACTGTTCTTGAGATTCTCAGTTTGTAAACAAAGAATGAACATGATGACCAGTGATCTTGATTTTTTTATTTAACTTGTTCATCCTTCCATCATAGCAGTTTTTATTTTGACAGCAATTTTTAATTTAGTTTTAGGTAGAAATATCTTCTGGTATTAGTTATCATTTAGTCATCTAACATGTTTTAATTTTAGTCTAGTTTTAGTCAGTAAAGTTTCCCAGCATTTTTGTTGACAAAATATTCTGTAAATTTAGTCAACTATACTATGAAACCTAAAGTGTAAGGCATTTCCTTGAATGTCTGAAGTCATGTTTTACATTTCGATAAAATGAAACATCCACAGTATTGGCTAATAAAAAACCAACACTGCTCCCATAAACAGGCCTAAATTTTTGTATTTGTCCTATGTATCTATTTTGTCAAGGGCTCCATCTCCAATTTTTACTGAGCAATGTGCAATGCAGCTAGCACTTATAGGGATGGGTACCAAATTAGGTACTTTAAGAGGTACCGACCGAATTCTGTAGGTACTACCGAGTACCGATTCACGTAAAAACAAACGGTACCATGTTTAGGTACCTAAACGCATCCTTGTGACTGTGAGGGAGTAGAAGAAGCAGGCATAGTATTGGGTAGAGTAGGTGAATTTCCATACCGGACTTGAACGCAGCACAGCAATAGCATTATGACGTCAGCAGAGGTCTTAATACCAAACAAATTAATATTTATTACCCCATAAACACATGCAAAAGTACCGAAAATTGGTACCGTTGAGTACTGATACCGATTCCCAGGTACCGGGCATCGGTATGGTATCGGTTCAAATGTGAAAGGTACCCATCCCTAAGCACTTATATTCCTAGGTACTCTAGGTACCACAAATTACCATCGCTGGTATTTGATTATTGTAATATGCAATTGAGCATTAAGCAATCAAATTAGCACTTTATATTTTTTGGGCGATTTGCAATACAATGATGCACTTTACACTTTAGCACTCTGCATTTTAACCAGCCCCTTGGCCTAAATATTTTTTTTTTTTTTGATAATCAACTATGTTTGCTTTGTTTCATATTGTTTGTTTCGCTTTGTCTTTGTTTTGTTTTGTCTTGTTTTGTTTTTATTGTGTATAAATGTTTCGTACAACACCAACCTGCCGATGGGACTACAGATGGAAATTAGCCACACGGCTATACTTTCACAAGTTTACATTTATATGTTCATTAACATGTATTGTCCCATCTTTTAAAAATAAACAAATCTACAAAAACCTTTTATTGAATGCTTGAAAGTTATGAATGTATAAATTAACAGAAACAATTTTAACTTTTGTTTGAAATGCAGTCATCTTTATTTAGGCTACCTGGCAGAGATCTCAGGCACAATACCAGAATTGACAACAAACTGTAAACCTGCTCTACATGATTCATAAAGAGAGCAGCTCTGATTAGATCGCTCCCCAACTTATCACACCACGATGACGCTAGTGCAGTTGTGATTGGATGTCCCTCTTAACTCATCCAACCTTTCAAACAAAGTAGATGGTGCTGTATGTGTATAATACTAAGTTTTATAGTTTTAGTTTTTGTCCATGTGCACTTGTCTTTATTTGTTACTTTCTCGTTTTCATCTGGGGAAAATACATTGTTGATGAAAACTATGGTAAAAATAATTAGTCAACAAAATTGACACTGCATCGTAGTGGGTATAAAATGTTAAGAAAAACACAAAACAGTAATCTGAAATTATATTCGTAAACATGGGACTTTAATGAAACTTCAGAACTTTGACTTTTGAATTATGAATTAAAAATCGAACTAGCTCCTCGTTGTATTAGAGTTGACATTCGTGGGAAGTTTTAGGAAACCTCTCAAACCTTTCTTGAATCTCCAAGTTTTTCTAACCTGAGATGGACCTGTCAGTATGTTTCACAACAGCGTCTGGGCAGATAATGTTTGGGAAAGGGCAGAACCTTTCAAAGCAGACCCAGCAGATGATTGGACAATAGTTTTGTCAATCAATTTCATAATGGGCCAATCAGATAATGTAGGTGGGAGCTACTAGTGTGGTGTAAAATACAAAACGTGAACCACTTTGTCAAGCAAACTCTTGCCAAAATATGTCATAAGTGGAGTAAAAATATCCTTTCTGTTGAGAAGTGATGTCAGTGCTGTGATTTGCTTCTCATTTAATAAAGAAATGTAATAAGAAATGTCAAGATTTGAAAAAAGTGCCACTGAAGCTGTTAGCAATCATGCTAACTCTGGCTGTCACGTGTGTCTTTGGGCAAGACACTTAACCCCTGGTTGCCCTGACTGCTGTATCAGAGGTGTGTAAATATGAATATACTGATGGACTACTTCCATGGAAACTGAACCATCATTGAGTCAGTGTGAGGAACTGGGTAGGTATAAGATGTGGTGTGAAATTACTTTGAGTAGTCAAGGCGATAGAAGAGCACTGTGTAAGCTCAAGTCCATTTACCATTTGACCTACTGCCTCCATAATCAGAGCTGCTTGTTTCTGAGTAGTGGTTGATATTTGTGCAAAGCTTGAAGAATATCCTTCAAATTGTTGCTAAGGTAACAGGTTTGCAAGCTTGGGATAAACATCAGGCTCCTTCACTCTTTACCTCATGGATCTAATCATTTTTCCTTTAGTCAGAGTCAAAGAGAGCCACAGATCTCAATAAGGGCTAGATAAACATAAGCCCCAAAGATTTTTCCTTTGCTTTACAGTAAGTGGACATTTTTGCAAAACATGTTTTTGAAATCTTACAAACAAACCAAGAACCCAAGGCCCAATGTTCTTCACCTTGACTCCCACAGACTGATCAGAACATCTTTGAGTCAGAGTGGACATTTTTACAAAATCTAAAGTTCATCCCACAAAGAGTGCTTAATTAAGATATGGCGAAACAAAGAGGGCCCTGATGGCTATAGGCTTATGGACTCAGTGGATCTCTGGAGCTGAAGCATAGCAATCAGATCATGCTGTTGTCTCAGTATTTGCACATCTGTATAACCCTCAGCATACACTGGAGATGGCTTTCCTCTTATTCATATTCATTGAACTATTTATTATATTATATTACAGACACTGGCATGTTACACATGATAAATGGCTGTGACTGGGTGGGTGTTTATTACGTATGCTTTAATTAAATGATAGTTTATCAGTAGCACAGTTAAACCCTGTGATGTGAAAATTGAAAATGACGTGAAAAATGGCCATGCTATTGTCTCAGCCACAAGCAAACTCTCCAGGAAACAAACAGACATTTCACATCTATAATGCTGCTCTGGTGATTATTGTCCAATCCACAGGCCATAATGAGCTTAATTCATATGTGAAACCAAGTCAGAAGTGTGCCTCATAGTAAACAGACACAAAATGGCATTAATAAGTAATTATTTAGATCTTGAAACAAGGTTCCATGTTTCATCCTCCTGCCCCCTCCTGCTAGGTGGCTTCAAAGACGGACTCCTGCGGGTAACAGAGTGAAGGTGACGTTTCTTCTTCAAACCTCAATGTTGGAATGACCACGAGGCCCCCATCTGAGGATCTGTGGGTGAGGAGCTGTGCATTGGATCATAGTGAGTTCAAGTTCAGTCAGATTGCTTGGGGATAAGATTTGGTGTTTGAAAACAATCAGTGAAATCCAGATATATGCTCCAGTAACTTTCTGGTGAACAGTGATAAGGCAGGTGGATGAAAAGAGTAATACAGGGATATCTCAGCAGTAGTTTTTACTATATGACCTAACAAATAAGACAATCAGTAACAGAACTGGATGGGGCTTATGCACCAAATTCATCTTAAGATTTTTCTAAAATTTGTCCATAAAAAACAGATAAGAAGTAAACTTCCATTGGTATCACGATATGTTCTTAGACTGCCTTAATGCTTGCATGTGTGTTCTCAAATTGGTGAATAGAATGACTTTGTAAGGTGGAAAAACTCCTCAATTGGTGATAAAGAAGAACAAAATAGCAGAGCCATGAGCACAAAGTTCTCCCCACAAGACCGAATGTGCAGTTTTTGAAATTTGACATTATTTTTTTTCTTGTTTGACCAAATTAACAGATTCTATGTTTGATTATTTTTAGTAGAAGACTGACTTTTCAGTCTTTTTATGTTTTCAAAGATGGAGAAATTTGTTATTTTAAAGATTTCATAGCCACAATGTCCACAGTAATGCATGAAAGCCTGTGGGGTAAGTAGAACCTGCTGCAGGCTCTGCTTCTGCATCTTGTTCATATATTTTTGTACTTACCTGTGATGGATCTTTTGGTTTCTTCCTGCTGTCTGTCACCTAAACTTACTCCTGTAACTCCATCCCTTGACCCCTTTAAACTTAAGTCCACACGTTGGGTGCAGATCTGCTTTCTCCTTCATCTACCCTCAGTGTTAATTCTCCTTTAGAAATGAGGATTTGTCAACAAACAACCCTCCACTGTTCTCACTACTCAGCAAACCAATGTTTCTCTTTCATGGTTACATTTATAAAAAGGGACAAAAACCTCTGAAGTAGACTCCCTGAATCATGCCCCAGAATGCTTTGCGAGGTCACCGCTCAAATATGAGCTTGGACCAGGAAGTCCTTTTTAACTGCTTTTCTCTGGCTAGCCTCGCTAGCTTCATACATGACCTTTAATTTTGAACAGCACTTTATCCACCTATAAACTTTCTAATTAATTAAAACTTGGCATTCAATCCCGATCAACTGCAAATATTAATAAACCCACCATCCTTACGCCACATTCCTTCTTGTTACCTCCTCCAAGTTTGTTTTTGCCAGCAGGAAGAATAGCTACTGCATATTTGCTGTGACTAATGGTGGATCCAAAATAAATCAAATCAAATCAAAACAATATTCTGTTTGTTTGTCTGTTTCTCCTTCCCCCTCTGTGCAAGATAGCCCAAAATTTTTTCAAGAGATTTGGATGAAATTAGTATGTATTATTGGTCATGCATTCAGAAGAAGTGATTGGACTTTTGGAACTCTGCAAAGCCCTGATTATTTGGAGGACCAAAAGATTAACTTGCCTGATAATGCTGTAGTGCTAAGTGTATTTAAAGTCATTATATTCTCTTGGTGGAGAATCGGGGCCACCCCCTCTTGAAATCATAAATATCAAATATGTTCAATATTGACTTAAACAAGTTCTGATGTGTGTGTAATGCATCAAGGACATACTGACTTGAGTAGAAAGCAAACATGGCAATGACAACGAGAGCAAAGGGCAAGCAAAAAGTTAGGCGGACGACAAAATGGAGGTCCAATTTGTTGATCTGTTTAAGATATAAAAGAGTTTCAATACAGTGAAAGCTGTACATTATAACAAACTGATAAGGAGAGAAGACAGACAGAAATCACAGCGGCCAAAGATGTTGTGGGAAGCTTACCGTCAGCCACATTAAGCCTCCTGAACTTTTCCGCCATGTTTGTTTACATTGAAGTTGCATGTGATCATGTGAGATCACAAGCTGTGAGGCTGTGCCTTGTTGGTAAATAAGTCGGTTGGTTTGTGGTGTCCTGTGTCTCTCTCTCTTTGTGGCTCACCACACACTTCAGGAACAAAACTGATACATCTGACATCATCTGTCTTCATGTTTGGCTCTCACACTGTTTCAATATGGGTTAAGATTTTATAATATATTTATGTTTGTGTGTGTACCAGGCCTAAGATGTTCGAATGGTCTTGGAGGCAGGTTTATTTTTTCTATTATTTGTTTGAAGTCTTGTGGAATTTAAAAACATTTTTAAAATCTTATTACGGGTCAAATGTGCCACTTAAGACGATGTTTTTTTTTTCACTGTTTTTTTAACGCATCACACAATTTCCCCTCTTGGTGTTTCTTGGCCACCTTGTGAGCATTTTAAAGACACCAAGAAGGTGATGTTGGCTGGCATTTGTTTGTATTTTTGTCTGTCTGTCCGTCCATCTGTTTTTTTTAGCAAGATAACTCAAAGGGCTCTAATTTAATAAGTACCGACCAGGCATAGCGCAAGCGCGCATGGCCACTGCACCTGCCCTGCACAGAGTGTGACCGCGCAGCTTTGCAAGTTTTCCTGCAGGTGTGAAGAAGGCGCACTCAAGGCGCCAGAAGGGAGGCAGAGGGGGGTGCGAAAGTGCATCCGCCCGTCTCTGCCTCTCCATAAATGTCAGAGTAGAGAAGAATAAGCGTGAGTGGGATGCTGGCGATCGCTGTCTTCACCAATCAGGCTGACCTCTCCTGCGCTTTAAATGTGCTGCGGTCTGATTGGTCTGAATGATTAGTCCTGAATAATCCAGTCAGGCTGCTGGTCAGGCAGGCGGCGCATTGTTCTGGCGTCACCGTGTGGGCCAGCTCCCAGGACAGATGTAATCTGTTCCTTTGTCATTATAGGAGTACAAAATTAAGAGACAGTTAAACAGCAGCTGGCTTATCCATTCATCATGCTTGTGATCCACCTGCACTCCTGGTTTGTCATCGCCAAATAGCAGAGCCTTTAGTGATATACTGTATACTCTCCCGGTGTCTCCGCCTCAACCTCCTTACAATAATGTACTCCATCTTTTTAGATCACGTTAAAAATAAAGACTAAAATAGAGAAATATGGGAAATCACGGGTAAATCCTGAGTGACATACATTTAATTTATCTCCTTTTCCTTTGTCTTTTTTCTCCCTCTTTTCTTTGAATTTAATGAAATGAGAGAAGCCAGATATTTACTCAGTATCAGATGTTAAGGCTGTTTATTGTTGACTTGTAAGATGTGCATCAAACTTCCAGATGCCGTCAGGTTATGTTTCCATTATGACAAACAGCTTTAATCCGCTATCAGATGTGACAGGACAATTAATATAGATACAATGTATATGCTGGTTCAGACGGTTACATCAAATAGTGATTGCTGTGATTTTTTATTGCGTTAAAATGTGCCTGACACTCTGGAAACCTGCCTCTGAGGCGTGCGCACATGTGCGCTTGTCACCGAATTACAGCTGCAGAGGGTGCACTCCGCTTTGCGCGGAGAATAGACCAGGTTGGAGCTGGCGAGCTTTCATCGCACTTTCTGCACTGTTTTTGGCACGAACTTGCCACTGCGCCAACATGAATCTGCCGACACCTCCCCCTGGTGCGCCGTCAACTCCCCCTGGTGCGCCATCACACCCATCTCTGCGCAGACGGTCTACCAAATTGTCCAATTGGCAGGGCATAGCGGTGCGCCGCAAGAAATTAACACTGCGCCACAAAATTAGAGCCCAAAATGTTCTCATTGGATTTTGATGATATTTTCAGCAGATGGTGGTCATAACACAAGGTAAAAGAGGTCAGATTTGCTGGTGATGTGATTTTTTTTTAAGAACTTGATTGATACGTGTAAATGAAAGGATCATCTCTGCTCTTTTGACACACTAAGATGGTGACAACCTGTAATTTCCTCACTGTGGCTTTGAATAAAACGTTAAATATATATGCAGTTTACCACACAAAAGCTCAGAATATCATATTTCATCAAGTGTCTCATTCAGTCATATCCATCAAGTTATTTCATAAACCTTATCAAGCTGTAGATTGCATATATTTGAATTCTTGTGTAGCTCACAAAGCATTGATTCAAATAATGAAGCAGAGAATCAAATCCCCTACTCTCCAGTGACTGTACAATGATGCCAAGTGCCACCAACATAATCAAAAGGATCGGCGTATTAGTGTGGGGAGCTGCTGAATAACAAAAGTTTGCATTAAATAAATGTAAGGCGCACAGTTGTGGCAGTTTGCCTTTGTGTTTTTTGAACATGAAATGAAAGTTGGCTGATTCCTAATAGATATCACCGAGTCATAAACAGAACAGCTGAAATCAAACTGACATGAGTGGAAGTCAACGTTCTCTCTGAACTAAGAAAACATAAAGCTGAATCCTGAAATGACACGAAAAGATAAAGCTGATGTTCCACAGAATTTACTGATAGACTGTGAATTCTCAAATCCAAACCTCCCAATAGGATTATCTCTAAACATAAACCCTAATATGACCTAATTTTCCAACTCTAACTTTTCCACTGTGAAGCAGCTGGTTCTCATATTAAAGAAGCTGAGGTATCAAGAGTAAACATCCAAATTAAGAGTGACCTCTCCGTGACCTCTAGCCTAAATGTTGGTGTTGATTAATACCTGGGACTGACAGTCTGCTGTTTGTTCTCCTTCTGGACCTGTGCTGCCTTTTCCCTGCCTCTCCAACATGTTTTTCTGCCAGCAGTTTCTAACTTTGATCCGAGCTATCTGGTCCTCGTCTTATGAGGTGTATGTGAGCTGGAGATTGGAGGTGATGGGGTGAATATTACTAGCTGAGATTTCTCTTCCATCTTACTTCACACGCAGTGCATGTCAGGGCTGCCAGACCCTGTGGTGTGTCCTCTGATGCTGCTCATATTTCTACATAGAGCCTCAGTTATGGCTCAAGACCTTCTGATCAACATGTTGATCAAGTAGTGGTCAGTGGGTTTTTCATAAGGGCAATGAAGAACAGAAAATGACCCAGAAAATGTAGCAAACCATCACAAGTGTTCACTAGCATTGAATCTAATGTGGAGCTGCAGCGCAGGCTTTTTACTGTTTGTATCTACAAGCAATACATGGAACAAATGAAAGTTTTCAGTCACCTGAGCAGCACAATGGACTGGAGGGTGTAGGCAAGTTTTGACTACTGTGTGGAGCTGCAGCACAGGCTCTTTAATATTTATACCTGCAAAACAAAACATGTTTAGAAATCATACAAACTGCTGGAGAACAGAGACGTTTATGTGAACTACAAACTTTAGGCACTTTGAGCCCTCGCAGGATCCTTCCCATTACACCCAGGCCAGTGAAAACATACATGTATATTGGCAGCTTCATATTTTTTATGCTATTTTAAAGGGACTGTGAGGAGTTTCTAAGTAATTACAAAAAAGTCTCACTTTTAGATATATGCCTGATCGAAATACACACTTTAAGCTGAGTTTTAAAGCATCAAAATAGGTTATCTATAAATGCTATTCCTTAGCCTTCCGGTCGGGTTGGACAGAGCTGGACTGGCCTGGATACTCAACTTCGGGATCAAGACAATTAAAACTAGAGCAAATTTATATTATTTTATTATTTATATTACACGTCTTAGAGCACCGGGCTGTAAGTAGCAATATTTAGCCGGCTACAACTACGATAATAAGTTTTCCAAAAATTGCTTGTTGTCACACATCAAAAACTACCGCTACATAACTAGAAAGAGATACATTACCTCGTCACTTTGCATCCTGTAAGTTGTTGAAAAAAGAAGTTGTACAGCAATGCAGAGTTCTGAGGAAGGTCCAAACTGCATTCATTAGCATCACAACAAAAACACGCTTTGGCTTGGGTCACGTCTTTGGTGCATTCCAGTTGTAGTCAGAAGTAGGAATTTCCAGGTTCCGAGTAGGAAACTGCAACTGGAACATCCCCCAAAGTTGGAATCTCCTACTGGGAACTCGGTGAAACCTCGCCACCCCCGAGTTGACAATTGGAAGATGGATGCCCCCAGTGTGAACAGCTATTTAGCTCCTGTAATAATCAATTTATTTGCACTTCTGACTGGGGTGTGTTGCTCTAGATCAGCTGTATACATCGAATTGTTAGACTTATATTTACCAAAATGCTGCCATAGTGATAATCACATTCTTCATGTGGTATTTGTGAACAACAACGCAGGGCGTGCTAACAACAGCTAACAATAGCCTGGTAGATCGGCATGTTTTTTTCCGACTTCAAGTGGAACGTCGATAAGTCGGAGATGATGTCACTCCCATTTCAGAGGTTACTGGAACGCAGCATTACGACAGTCGCTGCGTATGCTCATGGGTAGCAGAGCCTTTATTTCGCCGGTCATAGATTTTCCTCATAGCACCTTTAAAGAAGTAGTTAGCAACATAGACAGTCAACTTCTCCATTGTGTATGTCAAGTTTTTAAACCCTCAAATAAAAATGTACTGGATTGTTGCCTAAATAAGATCTGCAGTAAATGAAATTTCATAAAATTTAAAGGGTTGTTGAGTGTTTTATCAGTTGGGTTGAATGAGATACTCGACAATGGTAATTGAAGTGGCTGAAAGGGCTCCCAGCAGCGCAACACTTTTAGGAGAAAAAGTTTGGAAAATAGGAAAGGCACTTTGTTTTTGGTGTGTACAGCTTTTTTTTTTAAGCTGTTTTACAAAACAAGCCACAGAAAAATGTTGTGTCGATTGTAGGATTAGGCCAAAAATCGTATCGTGAATCAATTTTGCTTTTGGAAGTCTCTGTTT
This sequence comes from Scarus forsteni, assembly GCA_036419115.1. Classification (NCBI taxonomy): domain Eukaryota; kingdom Metazoa; phylum Chordata; class Actinopteri; order Labriformes; family Labridae; genus Scarus; species Scarus forsteni. The sequence continues at coordinate 12,112,415 of JAZDUH010000157.1, read as the reverse complement.
TGGAACTATTTTAGGATGCATCCAATGGCTGGTCGATGGACTCAGGAAGACACAAGTACAGAGGAAACCAAATATACAGTAAGTGATTTTGACTCAAGTGACAATGACGTTCCTTTAACTGGATGCACAGGGTGACCTTCAGAACCAGAGTTTACAGATTAAGAAATCCATCAAAACGAGATTGAGTGGGAAGTACTTGTCGCCTTTTTCTGCATTCTTAATGCTGCCAAACACAGACTTTTCAGAGGGAAAAGGCTTAATTTAATAGGAGAGAGTTAGAAGCTAATATAAGCTAGTTTGGAGCTACAACAAGGTGTTTTGACCCAGAAACAGCTACCACATTTCAACCTATAACATCCCGCTGCAATCTCTTGTTTGTGAATTTCTTTATCCAATGGCCTGATCAAGTTATTCCACAATGCCTTAGCAGTAACGAATGTATTTCTTATCAGAAATTATAACCACAATCGGGTCACTTGTGTAGTCATTTGTAGCAGCTTGTTAGCAGCCATATTTCTAAATACAAAATAAGGCTTAAAAATTCAATGTGGTCTGATTTCTGATGCATTTTTTTTCTAAATCAATTTCTGGGATGCATGTGTTCATTAAAAACCTTATTCCAGATATTTATCCAAAAACAAATCCCTATTGCCCTCAGGAAGTGCTGAATGCTTACTTGTTTAATTTTTTCAGCTTTAGGAAAACTTTGTGGAGGGCTGAAACTCTTATCAGTCTGGAAGCTTGACAAGTTTGGTCGATGTGATCGCAAGACAACAAACATTTTTTGATGAGAACAAATGAACGTCTATGGTTTGTGCCTCAGATCAGAAAGATAATTTCATGGTTGTACACTTGCAAAAAACAGATGGATTGCAGTGCTTGACTTGAAATCAGGCCTTTGCAGATTGAATATTAATGCCTGCTTCTTTTATTATGTCCTTTGTTGATGGAATTTTGAAAAAATCAAAGTGGTTGTAATCCTGTGAGCGCTAAATTCCTGCAGCAGAAACAAATAAACACCCCTCTCAGAAATCGGACTGGGTTTTAGTCAGCCTTTAGCCCACCTTAATGAGCCCTAAATCAGAGCCATTCCTCTTGTCGCCTTTATCTAGTAAAACGCACATGCTACATCTTTGTTGACAACATCTTCCTCCTCTTTTTCTCCCTCCTTTTAATGCCACGCTAAACCACGACCGACCCTGTCCACTGCCTTACTTCTGCTTCAGACCTGTGTCTTGTCATCTAAAATGGAGATGTATGGGCTTGTGCCGCCAGCCTCGATTGAGCCCTGACGTGCAGCGGGGGTCTCAGGTGTCAGCAGCCATTTCCCGGCCAGGGTCCCGACCAGAACAAGATTAGGTCCATTTATCTGATTCCAGATTGCGCTAAACCTATTTCAACTGTCATTTACTGTGCGAGTGGGTCATTAGTCCTACATCTGTTTTGTTTTGTGCTGGGCTCTGCGGCTGGCTTGGACTGTTGGGCTGTGTGTGTGTGTGTGTGTGTGTGTGTGTGCATGTGTGATCAGATTACACCAAGCTCAGCAGTGCCATGTGATTATATACAATAAAACTAATTTGCCTGTCATATTCTCACCAAGAAGAGGCTGAGAATGACATTAATTGCAGCCCAGGCTGACTGCTGTTTGATGGCATTAAAATAGAGTTTGAGGAGCCTTGAAAAACAACATGTCAGAACTCTGTGAAGGCTTTTATCCTCTACACTTTAACTTAGTGAAACAAAACTAAACAGAGGAATTTGTTGGATATTTTTACCTGTAGTGGGGAACATTAGCACCCTTGTTGACTACATTAAAAGGTCACTCTGAATCGGGGTAAACATTTGTGGCAAGCTTGTTGAAACTCCCCCAGATAGTCACAAGATTCCTCCTCACAATCAGGGTATAAAAATGAGACCCCAAATCCTGTATGTTTTTATTTCAAAGTTTCCACTTTTTTATTTACCTTTGAGTCTGAGTGATTGTATTCAAAGTTGAAGGAAAATCCCACAAAGTGCTCTTGAACCAATGGACCATTTAACGTCTACACCACCCACAATTTTAAACTGTCAAATAGACATGTGCTGCTGTTGAGCCCAGTGTTTTAGTCTAAAAAATGAGGAGCGATCAGGCAGAAAGCTGGTGTGTTCTTACCTTGAGTCCAAACAGAGGGATTACAGGTAAGAGCACCTAAAATCTGGTCTAAGGGGCTGTCCACATGGAGATGTATTCAGGCGTATTTGTTAAGGTTTTTAGATGTATAGGCGTTTCATCCACATGGATACGGTGCTTCAGGTGCCTGCATATGCACATTTTCAACAACCAGTCCGAGAGTGGATAAATCTGAAAATGGGGCTGAATGTTACTGTGTGTACAATGAATATGAATAGTTTCAGAAACAATGATGTCATAGGCCCATCTCTCCCTTATGCCATATACGTTAACCTTTACAACAGAAACAATGATGGTATATGCTGTCATGTTTGTGCAGCAGAAGCTTCTGAGCTTGATTTGGCTTTAACAGCGAAATCTTCTGCACCTCCATGAGAAACAAAAAGACACAGAGAACAACATACGCCAGTGTTTGTCACAGTTTTCGTGACGTTAACGTCTGCTTAATGTCCTCTTATCTTGATTTTGTTTATGTAAGCAAAAGCACAACAGCACCACTCACAGGCCTGGTGAATGTACTACAGCTTTTTCAGTGTTTTTCGTGTGGAAGGACACATTTCTTAAAATGATCCCATCTTCACAAAGAACATTTCCAAAAAGAGAATATTTCCATCCCTGTGTGGATATTGCTTAAAGTGTGAAATCTATGACCCAGGGTGAGGGGTGTGCGTCATAAATCAGTGGTCTTCAAACTTTTTTCCTCAAGGCACACTCATACCAAGCCAAATTTCAAGGCACACCATATTCTAAATAAAGCTAAATAGCCCCCTTAACATACTGATTATTGCAATATCTTATGGATCTGTGCAAGTTTATTCAAATGTCTAATCTGACAGAAATTGAACGACTTTTAGACTTTCAAAATTCTTAAACAAAAACAGCAAAACAATAAGCACAAAGCATAACATTGAAAAAAAAATGACAACACACATTAAAACTTGACAAATAATGTTTTATAACACCAAGAGTTCTTATAACTCTTACAAAGAAACATTAAAATATCGTCTGTCAACTGTTAACTGCAAAAATGTGTTCTGTCAAAGATTTTAAGACTGTGAAAACTGAGAGAATTTTCATTTTAATGCATCTAAAAAGAATATTTGGTAGAAGAAACTTCCCAAGGCACACCTAGATTTGCCTCAAGTCGACTAGTGTGCCCCTGCACACCATGCGAGAACCACTGCTTTACCTTATGAATCTGTGGGATTTAGGGAGCCGTGATCCTGTTTCTGAAGAGCTCTGGTTTCATCTGTTGCTTGACAATGGCATTTGCTGCACCTACAAAGTGTAGAGAGAATTTTTACTCTTAAGACATGCTTATGGTGCTGCTTGTGTGTGATTCAAGATGTCTTCAGGCATTTTGCTCACAATCGGGGTATGAATCCTTGATTTCTTTATTTCATGTTTTAGCTATTTTATTTACCTTTGAGTCAGAGTGATTGTATTCACAGTTTAAGGAACGTATTAAATCTTATTTCTTAATGTTTTCTTGATACAGCACCTTTACCAGAAAGGGGGGAAATGATGACTTTATCCACCAAAATCATGTTAGGGTATTCTTGAGTCAGAGAGGGCATATTTTGAAAAAAAGTGCCACAAAACATTTTTGAGATAAAAGTGAAATGCTCGGTGTGAACATAAGGCCAAACAACCTAGACCTTTAATGTTGAATCTGATTGATATATCTTTGGTTTACAGTGGAGATATTTGCAGTAAAGATCACAAAGCAGTCTAAAGCTAATGTGTTTGCATGCAGGTATAAACATCAGGCCAAACTACCTTTACCTTTTTAGCCCTTATTTCCATAAAGTTATTTGTTCATTTTTAAGACTGTGTTGTTTTTGCAAAGTGTAAAGAAAGTCTTTCCTAACTTTCTTCAGATATCATGCTCATAAGCAAGCATGAATCTAAGCCCAATAGCTTGACCTCATACTTTTAACCACAACAATCTGATAAATTTTCCTCAAACTAAATCAGGCATTCGTGCAAAGTTTGAAGAAAGTCACACAAATCATTTTTGGCATGTTGTGTTTTTCAGTATTGCATTCACAAGCAATGGATAAACAAAAGACTCACTGACCTTGACCTTAATTAAGTTAAACGAAAGTCTCTTAACACTATATTTATTAGATATTGTGTTTTTATAAAAGAGATGAATTTCGAGACCGACATCTCTTTCAGGCATTAAAAAAACTGTTTAAGATGAGAGGTGCACAAACAACAGCAGTCTGTTTAAGCTTTTATTTTCTGTGCTGCAACACAACAAACAACACAAAAACATTGATATTTGTGCATGTCTACCTGTACAGCTGACATTAGAACCTGTTTACAACCACTTTTAAGGGTTTAAGTCATTCATAAATGTCACCATTGTGATGTTGCTCCCAGCTCTCTTTTGTCATCTCTTCTATGAGAGAAAAACACAGGCAGTGAGGAGAGAAAAGAAAAAAAAACTGATATGTGATGATACCAGGGTGGAAAGTTTGTCTTTTGATGTAGCAATTCAAACATGCAGCGTCTTTTTCTGCTCCACTGCCTTTTTTGGAACGAGTGCAAATTGAAGCAAAAGCCTTTAAGAAACAACAGATTGCTTCACTTGGTGTCCAAAATGTTACAGAAAGCATTCAGAACGCATCGGTTTCCTCAGCTACTCTCGATTGTTTGCCAGTAAAAGGAACAATCATTTTTAGGTGAAATCAAACCTATTTACTGTTGGCCTGAAGCCACATATTATGCCCCCCTCTCTTATTTAATAATTGAAACACAATAGAAATTGAAAATTAGAGTTATAAGTTTTGGTATGTTTTCTTAATTCTATGAACTATAGAGATAACCAGTCATTTATTCAGTATTGTTGTGCTTTATGATCAGTGGACAGCTATTCACTTAACCCTTCTGTGATGTTCGGGCCAAGTTAGACCGATTTACAACTTCATACAAACATAAAAAATGTATTTTTCCTCTGATTGCCTCAAGGCTCCATGATATCCTTCACACCAGGCATTTGAACATATAAAATTGCTGATCACCACTTTCATTGAATTTTGACTGGTACAATCAACTTTGAAACACCTGTGGTGTTCCCGGTCAAAAATGACCGGCATAGAAAATGAATGGGTAATACTTGATTATGTTCATCCATTAGATGGAAAACATCCATGCAGACACACACCTCCACAAGCATCCACTCCCCCCCCCCCCCCCCCCCCCCCCCACACACACACATACTGGTTTACATTGCATAGACAGAAAAAATCCAAAAACGGGTACGTTGGTGGTTTACACACCTTTCCCAAGGTCTTAGGGCCATTGGTATAAGGCTAAGACACTGCACAAAAAATTAAGAAAAATTTAGCTCACTTCAGGTCTCAGAAAGAAGCTTCAGGGCCTGAGATATCCCACCTTTCTGGGTGGGGGTTTAACCCAACTTTTAGATTATGGTTTATACTGACCATAACAGGTTTATGGTGACTTTAGAGGGACAAGAGAGTGACGCACACCAGATATACATGTGTAAGGCTCTGGGGATGAGGCGTGCTCATCGTGGGATTATGGGTCTGGGGTGTTACTAATGGAGGCGTTGTGGTGAAGGTTGGGGGGACTTTTGATGGGTGTTTGTTGGGATGCCAGGCCTGTGGCTCCCTCCTCTACACTCCAATGCCTCCTCCCCCCCTCCCCACCCCACCAAAACAACAAAACAACAAAAAAGCTGCATACTGTATTAAAACCAAAACAAACAAAACTCCATCCGTACAAACAAAAACTCATTTAATATACTACATTATCATAAATCATAAAGGCACACACACACACACAAACAAGCACACACACAAAGTTTGCAGCTGGTGGTGGGGCGGGTATATGAGGATGGGATGTTTTCGGGGTTAGTGGTGTGGGGGGGGCCTGAACTCAGGTTGTTGGCGTTGTTGGTCAGCCGATCAAGAGGGGTCCCAGGCACCCAGTGTATGTATGTTTGGTGTTGGATAATTTTCGGGCTTCCTCAGTGGCCATCTCATGACTTTTACATTGATGTTTTGGGCGTGGGTGGCCTTGCAGTGGGCGGTGGGTACCCTGCTGCTGGGCCTTGTGATTCCGTCTGTAGAAATTGTGGAGTTTCAATAACTATTGCTATGACAAATTTTCCTATTTTTTTTTTATCGCCATGATTTATATAGCTCTTATTACTCTTCGATCTCCTGCTTTGAAATACTGCCATTACCAACATATGTATTATATATTATATTTGTATTATTCATGAACACACTCACACACACATACACACATGCATATACACTCTCACACACACAAAGAGCTGATTACTCATGTAGATTTTCTGTAAATTTGGTCCATTTTGATAATTGTTATATTTTCAGTGTCAATAATTGGTACATTTACTGCAGTCATAAAGGTTCACAAATGGTTGGAGACAGTGTTTACAGCATTAGAAGGGGTGTTAAATATAATCTGGTGATAATTATGCTTGAATCATTTATTCTGTGTTAATATAAGAGAGGTTAAACCAGACCAGTCAAATTTGACCGGGAACACCAAAGTAAGGGGGGTGACACTAACATAATACAAGGGTTAATAATATTGGCTATCAGATATAATTATTTTCATTAAGCAATAGGATTTAATATACATTAAATCTACCTCGGGGCACCACCCATAAAGGAAATGATAGCAAAATTATTAAGTCAGTCTCATAAATGTTACTGACTATTAATTTGAAACCATGATTTATAATTAACTTAATAAAAATGGCCAAAGTTACCCAATTAATTGTCAGTCGAAGCTGAAGGATTTGGAGTTCTGCAGAGAAGAGGTTGGCAAGATTCATTCTAATGCAACATTAACAAACCAGCGACTGACTTTGTGTTCAAAATCATTTATTGACAAACCAAACATGAAAACATACTATATTTTTTCTCTCTTTTCTCTTTTTCCTTTTTTTAATCAAAAAAAAAAAAACCTTATCTAACCTAACAAAGTTCAATGGACATGTGTGTATGGACCAAAGAACGCCGTTACTTTTTGGGAGGGAAATGTTGATTCTTTTGGCTGGTGTGAAAGCTCACATGAACCAACAAACCAAGCTCTGATCCACCAAAAGCAAGGGTCTTGGTTTCCCTCCAAGCAAACCGAGTCTGGTTCGTGGTGGATGTGAAACCACTCCAAACCAAACAAGGACCAGACGAGGCCAACACCTGTGAATTATGGCTTGGATTTGGCTGGCTTACCTAAAAAAAAAAGCTAAGTTAATGTAGCATTCACTGATAATACAAAGCAGAGTGTGGCTAATATTAGTTTTGCTAGCACTGCCAGCTTTGAGTCCTTTGTCCAGATTGACTTCTATAAATCTGTACTAAATATGTTTTACATCGCCCCAGTCAATGCATGTGCAGTTCGATTCAGCCTAAATGCTGCAGTTTTAGCATTTTTCGGCACAGACTTCTTCCAAACTGCTTAAGCTAAACAGTTTTATTTCTAGAAGTCGACTGAGTATTTCTGGCTCCTATGCAAGGGTAGGCAGAAAGAGAGACTGCAGCTACAGCCCCAACTAGTGGTGGGAGGCTCCATTGCACAGCATTCGTCAGGCTTTGGTCCGCCTGACTTGGTGCAGTGTAGAAGCAAGCTGAATGAAAAATGAAATGATGTTGCACTTTATCTCTGACCCATGCCTGCCAACCTTTAGATCCAAATCACCAAAAAAACGTATTTTTTGGTCCCAATCCACCAACCAAGAGGCAAATTTAGAGATGATATTAATATAAGGTGTCTGAAGTGTGTTTAACATAATAACTGGTTTAATTAATTTACTGTCTTTAATCTACAGGGTTTTTATTTTGAATGGTGCCTAAAGATTTTTCCAAACATTGCTCTTGGTCTTGGAGGGCACAAAGGAGGAGAGGGGGTTGGTTTATAATTAGGTTGTCTTATATACGAGCCAATACAGTACTTAGTCCCTTTAAATAGACTACAGTGACTGAAGCTGCACAAATGACTCTGCTGGGGCGTCCACCCTGCAAAGTGGTATTGAACCTCTTTGTTTATGCTGTCACGTCCTGTCAGCAGGAATTAGCCGTACAGTTGATGACGGGCTTCAATCCGGATCTAACTCAAACAATGATGGTAAACATGTATTGTTTCTGGGCTGCCTTCTTCCTCATACAGTCACCGCTGAGGGGTCACATGTTGATTAATCTGACAGGACTCTCCCGGTGGGATAACAGCAAGTTACCTCTCTGGAGATTATAGAATTATCTGTTTCAACAGGCAATTAGTTTTCCTCTTGGATGACGTAACACAACGAGCCCGCCAGAGAGATCATCCTGTATTCAGAGCGCGATGCACACGTCGCTGGCAAACAGCCTGATAATCTGCTACGGTGAGCAAGAAACAAACAAACAGACCTCATGGGAACAACAGCAATAAATCCTCAAAACATTAAGACAAGAGGTAGGGGAGCTGATGCTTGCTGGTCAGAGAGGATGAACTTTTTGGGATTGGGTGGAAGATCAGGAAGAGGGGAGAGCACAAAGTTACAAAAGAAAATAAAGTGTATTAAAGTGGACAGGGTCATTGTTTCTAACTTGAGCAAGCTAGCCGGACATGGACAACATGTACTGGACTGCTAGACATTTTAATGAGGGTCCTGGTATTGTTGCAGGCCCCCATTATTTTGTTGGCCCTTCCTCTGTATTAGCCTCGACAGCTTGTGCATAGTAATCATACATGCATGTAGCCTAATAAAGCTCATTAGAGACAATGGTTTGTTTGTTAAATAGATTCTGGTTCAGGTTCTGGTTCTGCTTATTAATCCCATTTTTAACGGTTCTTTTCAGCCTCCAAATATTTTGGCATGTCAGACATAATGAATATTTTAAGATTAAAAATAGACAACTTTAGTAGTTGTCCAATTTAAGATCTCAATTTTATACAGTGACAGAAAAATTTAACAATCCCTACATTTAGATTAAACAAATGAGCATCACTCTTTTTAATGAGAGGTAACAGATCGACACAAATATTTCTGAGCCACAACACTTTACTGAAAGAATGAACAAACATGCCAAAAGTTCTTTAACTCTCCATGACATGTTATATTAAACCCCAATTCAGATCATTTTGGAAGTGAAACTAAAAACAGAATAAAATGATTTGCAAAAACGTTTCAACCTATGTTCAATGTAATACAATAAAAAAGAAGAAGAAGATATTTAATGTTCAAACTGTTTTTTTTAACAAATATTCACCAATTATTCTCCCATTGAAAATGTGTGTTGCATCATGATGCACAAAATACAATAAACGGAGACCCTGGACTGTTGAGCAATTAAAGGCATACATCATGGAAAAAGACTCTCATCTACAAAGATTAAACAATTAGTGTCTTCAGTTCACAAACATTCATCGAGTGCTGTTAAAAGTACAGGTTATGTAAGACAGTGGTAAACAGGCCCCTGTTCCAGCTTTATTGGAACATTTTGCATCAATGAAAATGATAATGAGTAAATTTTTTTTTTTTAAATGGCATTTATTTGTTTTACTTTCGTATCTTGTCTTTGTGTTGTGTTCAAATAAAGATTTGCAAATTCTGTTTCTATCTACATTTAGCACAAACCTAAGTGTAGGGGTCTCTTTACTGTGAACCTATTATTTCATTAGTTCGCAACCTTCATGTTTTGATATACAAAGTGATTCTGTCTGGTCAGCTTGTACGCATAGACCTGGTTATGTAGATGGAAAAGAAATGTTGCACTGCCCAATGAATCCTAATATTTTCCCTTGAGCAAGGTTAACGAGTTTACACTCCCATATTTCATGTAAAAATGTTCCTGTTCCTGGCTGACATTTCCTGCCTGTTTTTGGTCAGCCAGCTCAGCAAGCCCATAGAGCTTAAACCAAATCTAATAAAACCTGTGTTTACTTAAAGCAATAAAATCCCCACCTACACCCATATATTTCCTACTGTTTGATAATGTTACCTACCATTCCTTTTTGCTCAAATAATACCTTACATCCTGCTGCCAAATGGCCCTCAGTTTTTCTTTTTTACAAATGTTCTTTTGCAGCCCATTAAAGGCTTTATAAATGTAGCTGCCCCTGTGTGGTGGACCAGGTAGCACTGAAGGCTTCATTATTCTCTGAGGGTCTTTAAAATGCTGTTGATGCAAAAGAAAGATTCAAAGATTAAGAGAGCTGTAAGTCTGGCAGCAGTGTGATGCATGAGCAGCAGTTCGTGTCATTTATCTCACGCCTCAGAATTCACATTCATCCATTTTAAGAAAGACTTTTCTTCTGCAGTGATGGTGACAAACCCTGTGATCAGAACAACTGCAATAAAAATAATTGAAAGAGGCCAAACTGAAGCCTTTTGTGAGGACTTTGTCTCTGTGAGAGGACTTTGCAAACCTCTGGTTCAGTTTCTTTTGATTTAGTTTTTACTTTGAGTTGAAGCCGTGCCATTTGTCCAGGAGACAGAAAACTTGCTGTCAGTTAAACATCTCCTGAGACAAGTAAAATGACAGACTGCCTAAAGCAAGAACTGCGGCTTGGGATATACTTGCTGTTAACTACGCAGACATGGAGGCATGATGGACGCATCCCGCACCAACGGAGCATTTCAGTTGTTCACGTCGCCCATAATCAGTGAAATTGATCACAGCGGCAGGAGCAACTACAACAGAAAGTTGTAAAGACAAACTGAAAACAAGTCCTCGATCATCAACATCCAAACAATTTGAGATTGTACAGAAACAAACAGGACTGATCATCCAGCTGATGGCAGGAAGATTCTCTTTTAAAGGTCAGGAAATGTTGAAATAAGTTTGACGTACCAATTCAGCAGGTGACCGAGTAAATCAGTGACTGAGATTGTCTTAAATTGACACCTTGTTTGACTTTGTGCATGGGTGTGCTTGCGCTAACATAGTTTTTTTATGCTGAATTTTCTTACATATGAACAACTGATCAGTACTTTTGATACAATGATTAACAAAACACTTCTCAATGAAGCACTGAAGGGTTCACCCTCTGTTTCTGCTGGAGATTTAGCTTCAACATTTACCAGCAGTAGACCAAAAATCATCACTGTACTGTCACACATAATACCAAAACAGTTACGATGATGCAGAAAGGAAAATGTTGTTGAAACAGGTTGCAGACTGTGCTGATGGTGAGGTCTGACCTCTGGTCATTTTTTAAACTTTATGTTTTTATTTAACCAGATTATTCCCATTAAGACCAGAATCTCATTCACAAGGGTGACCTGGCCAAGAGGTCAGGTCATAATAAATATGATTTCAAGAAAAGAGTAAGGCAACATATAACAAACAATAAATATGGAAAATAATTTGACATTTTCACAGTGGAAGTGTGACAGTTTTTGAGGACAGTGACAATAGTCATCTGTTGATCATAAATATTTGATGATGAAATAAATAATTGGTGTTCATTTTTTTTACTTTTACTCAGACTCGCCGCCATGTCTGCAGTTTTCAACAAAAAACAACATGCAGTATCAGTGCAGGCTGCTGTATCATTGATAAGCAACCTAAACTACTGGTTATAAGATACACTATATATTACCAAACGTATTTGCTCACCTGCTGTGACTCACATATGAACTTAAAGGATAAGTTCGGTTTCTACAGCTTTCACATTGTTTATAGAATGAAGTAGAACAATATACTCTCCCAGAAGGCTTTCCTGATCCAAACAGTGCTTCAGGAGATATTTAGATCCAAAATCGAGCGGCGGACATCCGTATAATGGTAGCACACGGGGCATACAGCGCCGCTCCTAAAACTGCATTAATCGTCCAAAAATTCATTCGTTTCACCAATATTTCATCATGGTCCACTCGGGCTGCTGCTCAACGACAGTCTGTGTCACTCCAGACATGTTTTGTGGCTGCACTGACCTCTGAACTTAAGAAGAAGAATGTTTGCCTCCGCGCATGCGCAGTGCGGCTCATTGTTTCAGGGGAAGACTGCCGGCTACACAACAACTTTCTTCTTCCAGTTTTGTGCAAAATGAATGAATATCTATCAGATGAAGATGTTGTGGAGCAGAACTTTGAATATGATGGGTGTCCTTACAGTCTCGAGCCACAGTTTACAGATGAGGAGCTCATCGAAAGGAGGACGCGGAGGCAGCTCTCCAGAGAGTACTGCGCATGCGCGGAGGCAAACATTCTTCTTCTTCAGTTCAGAGGTCGGCACAGTTACAAAAATCATGTCTGGGGCAACATGGACTGTAATGGAGGAGTAGCAAGAGCCGACCATGATGAAATATTGGTGAAACTAATGAGTTTTCGGATGATTAATGCAGTTCTAGGAGCGGCGCTATACATGCCCCGTGTGCTACCATTATACGGATGTCCACCGCTCGATTTTGGATCTAAATATCTCCCGAAGCACTGTTTGGATCAGGAAAGCCTTCTGGGTGAGTATATTGTTCTTCTTCATTCTATAAACAATGTGAAAGCTGTAGCAACCAAACTGATCCTTTAAGTTCATATGTGAGTCACAGCAGGTGAGCAAATACTTTTGGTTATAGTGTATACTGTATGTACATAGTTATTGAACATCCAGATAGTTATTTATTTGGGAAGATGGTTGAGACTAAAGCAGAGATGAAGTAGCAATGATTGCACATAACATTGTTTTGTGATCAGAAGCAGTTCTCTAATTGTGTAGTGGAAGAGAGGGAGAAATTTAGATAAAAGTAAAGGAAACATGAAAACATAATAAAGGATATATTAAATATTAAAGGGCAAAATATGGGCTCTTTGTACTGTGTTTAAGTTTATATTTGACATTGCTTTGGTTAATAACTTTGCAGTAAAGAGAGGAAAGATGTGTTTTAACTAATTTGTGTATTTTAGGTTAAGCAGAATATTATTTAGAGTGTAGCTGTGTAGCTTTGTTTGTTTATGTGTCACAGTTTTCAGTTTACTGTTGGAGATGTGCATCTGTGTTGAATGGTTTCGTGCTGATTTAGCCTAATTTCCAGCTGCGAATTGATGTCGGTGTCTTATTTAAAAGTTGTTCATCTGGCAGTGAAAGTCCCTGAGCTTGCCAAAGAGCCTATAAGGACTTCATCTTTATTTTTTCACTTATGTTGTTCATTCAAAGGACAGTGAAGAGCTTTGTGGTATTGACTTTTTACACAAAAACAACTGTGAGAAATGTGCTTGTGCCACTTCTCTGCCCTAAATTCTAATTATAGCCCCCACTTTTTCCCCCTGTTTGTATCTTTGTCTAACGTAAAATATTCAGTGATGGTGTTGTGTGAAGCATGACCTGCATTTATAGACTTTGTAATCTCAGGGAACTAAATCATTAGCCTTCTCCCTTAGTTCTTTCTACACATTAATTCTTTCCACTATCCCCATTCACATGTCCCTTCCTTGTTTCACACTCCCCCCACCTTCCCAGCAGCCCCCCAGTCTTTCCCAGTAATGAGGACATTCTTCCTGAAGGAAGGTTAATGGCAGACAGAGCAAGGTACCCGACGAATCCAAAACCTCCTGACTCCTCAGGCAATTTCACACAGAATCTCTCCTTTTTTTTCACAGGAAAGAGAGTCCATTCAGTGTGTGAATGAGTCAGGTAAATCCAATTCCAAAAGGCAATGGGATTTGAGATGGGGAGCAAATTGCACCAAGGTGATGCTGGACTGGTCAAGAGACCCTTGAGGAAAAAAAAAAAGTTAGCCTGTTCCTCCACAATAGAGGACACTGCTGTTATCTTTGCTGTTAGTCATGTTTTTATAATTGATTTCCCCCTCTGGCACAATGGCTGGGCAATAATGAAAAGCCTGTCATTCCTGTTCCTTTGTGTCGGCCCCTGATGAGGTCATTGGCTCAAGGTGGCCAGAGTTGCCGACTAGCTGGTCTTCTCTGAAAGCGGTCATGGGGTCGAGGACAAAGAGGTAATCTAAATTCATAAAATCTGCAAAAGCAGAAATACTGTTCATGCAAAACAAACAAAAGAGCTCTGATTGATGGTTACCAGGGTATTTTTTGATTACTGTGACCCTGACTTATTCACCATCACTGTTTGTTTTTCTGTCTAAGAAATGATTTTTACTGTGTTGATGCAATTGTTGCATTTATACTTGAATGAAAGCAAGCATCTCCTGAATACCTAAAATAGAAAAGGTAGAAAGTTCATTGGCTACTTTAATAGGTACACTTGTTCAACTGCTCAACAACCTAAGCATTTAAGCAGTGGACGTGGTATTCAAACCAACTCTGCACAAAATGTGTGTGTAAGCCCACTGAATTATGATATTCTACATGAAAATGTTTATTTTTGTGTTTATCTTGCCCAGAAATATGTTGCCTTTTTTATGTTGTCTCTTCTTCGGTTCGACTAGAGGGACTCTGAAGTTAAAGGGTCAGAACTACTACCCTGGAAGGCAAGCACTCAAATTATTAATTTTTGTTTTGCTGTTTTTGTGATACTATACATTTATGTTATATTCCAGACCTTTGAAGAAATTATTATATTCACCATTGCATTCCCAAGTAAACTAGATTAATAAATCCAGACCTAGAGAAAACAACCACAGGTTGCATGTTGGTGAAACAGACTGAAATATACAGACACAGGTACTTTGATTTTCCCCTCCCAGCCAAATGCCAGCCTATTTCAGACCACTGGGGGTCTGACCAAGAACTTTTTTTGTTGCTGTACTCCATTTCTGTACATAGTGGCGTTCTCCAAGCTAAGCAAAATTTGTGTTTACTGTATACATCCTTTGAAGTGTGAGTAGTAAGAATGGCATGTTTTCCAAAAAAATTGTAGGGGTTTCATAAAGATCGTTGGGTGGGCAGGTTGGGGCTCTTTCCTGTCATGGACTATCGAAGAATCCGCCAAGGAAACTGGGGGAAAATTTGAGTGGATCTATCTGCAGTTTATGAATGTTTGTTCACATATGGCAGGGCTCAACAACCTGAGGCTCTTGAGCAGAATGCTGCTCTTTGACGGTCAGTAGTGGCTCTATGGATGTGGAGAAGAAAAAGAGAACAACTCTTCTTCTTCGCATTTTTAAAGTCCAATTTATTGATGTTATTTCTGCATTTGTAGCAGCATTTTAGCATAATGAAGCAACACAAATGTATGCTTTTTCTTAGATAATTGTGTTAATACCTGTTAACTTTAATGCTGTCATATGTTTACCTCGCGTAACCTCTATGTAAATTGCAGCCGCTTGGAGGGAGAGCAGGATGCTGCTGTATCTTTAGCTGTGAGCGTACCTCTGACATTGTTTTATGCATTTAGTGCAGCTAATTTAGCTCATGTTTTAATGCACACTCTGACTTAAGCAGCAACTGCTGCAGCCGTAACAGGAGAGAAAGCGGGAGAGAACTAGCTACTCTTATTCATGCTTTTTTTAACCCATTTACCTGCCACTCATGCTGAGGGATGTGACTGCAGGAGCTTGGCTTAAATCTTGGACTTTCCAGTGGATGGCCAAACTATTCTACCAGCTAAGCCTCCAGAACCCCTTTGCCATTTCCCATAACTCAAATCATCTCAAATTTAATATCCTGAAAATTATAAGCATGACAACCAGGTCACTGTACTCAAATGACCTTCACAGTTATTGCTCTCTCAATCCAGAGAGAGACATGGTTAAACAGAAAATTTATATCAGTGATATGTGGACAATAGTGCAGTAACTACATAGAGCTACAATGTCAGAATAGACCAAATCACTGTGCATACTTACATGGACCTTGTTAATTCTGTGCCACAAAGAGTTATGGTAGAACAAGGTCCACCCTGGTACAAGCAAACTATCCCTCTGAAGTTTATGTCCATTAGTGTCACAGAAGCGCAGTCACAGAGTCGCTTGTATCCAAATGCAGGAAATAATGATGGGCTGAAGCTTTATTGAAGGATAATTCTGGTTATCAACTAAAGCTTAATTTATCTTAAAATGGATGCATTTCAAACTCAGACAGACAGACTCAGCATCTGAATAAAACAACACAATCAAACTAGCAGATCTCCAGAACACAATTAGAAAAGAAGGCCTCATATCCAGCATGCGGCAAAAAAAGGTTTTGTGATACAGTTCCCTCAAGGTTACTTCAAGCCGTCTGTCATTTTTGAACAATCCATCCTGTCACAACCTCAAACTCTCAGCCTCTAAAAGTAATTTGATTCATTCACTAAACTGAAGGTAAAGAGGATTTCAGTAAGCTCTTTTCCAAACATTCTTGTGAGAGTAAAAGTACTTGTTTTTTCATTCAGTGGACATGAAACACGAGGACAAAGACCAGGGATGACGTGCGACATATGTCTGAAGCTGCTCTCGACCCTGACAGAACTTGGCCCCATGGTTTAGATCAATGAGTGCGAGAAGACATCCAAAGAATCATAGCTTTGTATCTATTTCTTATGTTATTTCAGATAAGACCTTATTGAACGAGGAACACAAGAGGAGCTTATTTTTCACTGTTGATGGGGTATCAGTGCAGCCTTATGGTGCTGATTTGAACCCAGCATTGCTACTGAAGCTGTTAGCATCTATGTCAATCACAGTATGAGAAGTCACTTCCTGCTGTCCACTTGGGACAACCACAATGTTTGTAGATTGGAGCTTTTCAAATGATTACAGACATTAAATCAGGCTGATCCAGCTGCAGTGCAAGGTTATTGTTTTCCCCAGGTTCAATTAAGCTGCTGCAGCTCTTAATGTGTGATGTTTACATGACAGCTGATAGCATCGTTAGCATCTCTTACCTGTGGAAGAAGGCCAATGGAGGAGATGAAGTGGATATGGAAGAGAATGAAAATTTCTGTGCTACTGTGTGTATTTCATTTTAATGTGCCCCAAACATTAAAATGAAATATGTAGTCATTTTGTTTGTCCACAGCTGAGATTTATTGAACAATCGTAGCTTAAAGGAACATGGCAACATTTTATTTCTTTTTGTGTCTTTCCTCATTCCTGACTATACGACAAGCAGATAGACACTGTTCTCTCAACTGTACATGCAGTAATAAGGAAGAGAAGGGCAAAGCTAATTAGCCACTAATTAGCTTAGTTCAAACACTGGGATTCAATGGGAAGTGTTAGCCTTATTCTGCCTACTGTCATCAGATGAATTCCTCAGCAAGTCTAAACAGTCCTGTGTGCTTGTTGTGATGATGTTACATTATCTTCTTCATATTATCTTCTTTTACTCATAAACAGTGGCTTTGTTTTGTTGACCTTCTTACAAGCATCACCGTGGTGGTTTACACAAGAGATGTGATGATGACGAATGAGTCGAGAAAAAGAACATAATACAATGACAGTACAAGATAAAGTAACATAATACAACAACAAGCACACAGGACTGTTTAGATCTGCTGAGAAGTTTATCTGATGACCGAGGCAGAGTAAGACTAACGCTTACTGCTGACTCCCAGTGTTTGAGCTAAGCTAATTAGCGGTGGGTGGGCTTTGCAGAGCTTTGCTTTGTTGGAAAATACCCAACACTACAAACTTTAAGTAACATCTCCAGGTAAGTCATCCTGACATCTCTGCAATGGTTAGTAGACCGAAGCTAACGTTATTATATGGCCTATTGATGTGCTTTTACTCGGCTTCGACACTGCAGTAGTGCTAATGAGGTGATAAAGTAGTGTCATGTTTTATGAAACAGGTTGGTGTTAATGAAAACATAAATAAATATATCCAAGTGTAATACACGACATCACAAATTCAAGGAAACATAAAAAAATGCCTTACCTTTACACTTCATGTTTTTGTCAACTAAATTTACAGGTAGGGATGGGAATCGAAACCAATTCCAATTGAGAATCGTTAACAGCTCCATCAAAGAATCGTAAATCTTTTTGCTTATCAATTCCTTCCACTGACAGGGTTCAGAAGGGTCAGAATGGTGGCTTATTTTTTTTTACAAAAGACGCCTACAGCACAGCCTTGAGTGAGTGGAAACACCAGCAACTTGCAGAAGCAGTTATCTATGCTGTGACTTGTTTGACATTGTCGCCACTGAAAATCAGACCAACATTTGCCCACTCGCAAAATCTGCACGAATCGATAAGGGAATCGTTCAAGAATTTGATCGATTAGCAGGATCGGTAACAGCATTGGTATTGATAAAATCTTATCAATTTCCATCCCTATTTACAGGAGAGTCCATCGACTAAAATGTTGTGAAATTTCTTCAACTTAAACCAACACTATGTAATTTTTCAAACATAATATAGTCCTTAGATATTCATCGCCATGGTCCACCACTTTACAATAAGTTGAATGACACCTCTGTCGTGCTCTGAAGTGGTCTGTATCGCTTTCACTAGCGCTTTGTAACTTCGGGGTGGATGGTGGGAACCCTGCCACACTAAAAACTACAAGTTTGGACTGCTTTACGGCATAGGCTACGTCACTTCCCCCGATTCCCGATTTGTTTAAAACACGGAAGTGTCAGCGAAGCCAAACGCGGAGCTGTAGTCATGGCAGAGGCAGCAAAGAACGCAAGAAAAAGAAAAGTTTATTTTGAGGATACCGAACAAAGAAAGCGAGAGAAAAACAAGCTGAATGCTCGGACCAGAATAAACATCGGTTCGGTTTATTTCACACTCGCTGGCGTGAAATAAAAGACAAGGAGGGACGTCTGGCCGATGCTGACCTGGCCCTGTTATTGCTGGACTTGTAAGTACTTGTAGATTATTTACCATCCGTTTACAGTATTCGTGAGAACGTACCAGTATGTAGTTTTGTTTAGACCTATTTCAAGTGTTTCATATCGCCAGCTCGTGGTTGTCTTTACTTTTATTCACTTTATAAACGCCGACAGGGCCAGGCGAGGCGACTTCATGGTAATAAAACCAAGTTGAACTTAGCGATTTTTAACATCGTCATTTAGTCAAAAATAAATACATTACCTCGTCGCTATCCATCCTGCAAACAGCCGCTGAAGACAGAAGAATACTTTTGAGCGAAGTCCTGGCTTCTGTGATTTGCCTACAAATCAAATGCACTCGACCGGCAGATCTGTACCTTTACGGCAGTATGCACGCGCTACCGCTCATGGGTAGTTGTGTTCTCGTTCCGGTCAAGCAAGAATCTTCCGTAGTGCTGCTTTAAACTTAAACTAGAATAATTTAATTGAAAGTTATTTTAGGCAAAATTCTATAAAACAAAATTAGAACGTGTTAAAATAAACACTGCTGTGATTGGATAGCACTTGTCTTCCATCTTTAGATCAGGATTTCCAGCCGGCTTGTTGCACCACATCAGTCTCAGGTGTTTCCACACCTCATTGTTGCCCGTCCAGCAGAGTGAGGGTGTTTGTGTGTGAGGGAGCTTTCAAGATGCCAACATCCTGCGACAGGTTAGCACAGTGGCAGTTTTTTTGCACCTGCGTGAGTTCACCTTGTGCTTACCTCTGGAGCCACACATCTGAGACATGTCACTGAGATTATCACTGGACTGAAATGATTGCAGCACGACTCAATACAGCCAGTATACCAGGTTTGCTCAGCTCCTTTTTCTATCAAAGGGAGTGGAAATCTGCAGGCCCTGCGGTTGACAAACTGAGGAGTGGATGTGCTCATGCTTCCCCACAGAGATACAAGGAACTGTGGGGTTTGTCATAAAGTCACAGGAAGAGGATGAAGAAGAGTAAGTGTGATTTACAGAGAAATTCCATCCCTGGGGGGTTGCAATCCACAGTCCTGCTTGTGATGCACCTGATGACGCGGAGATTTTTGGGACATGATAGGTTTTCCATGAGGTTTATATCTCCCACCTCCCCCCCTCTATCTAATCTCTGCACGTAATCACTCTCTCCCCCGCTAAGCAACAGCACATTCAACAGCGGCGCACATGAAAAACGAGGAGGTAAAATCTTCATGACAGCTTGCAGCTCACTTGTGTGCACAGAGGCACTGTACAGGCAGGCGAGCATGGCCGCTTGTATATTCATTTGTTTCTCCGTATGGCACAACATCTTTCTTTTGAAAAGCAGCACATGAAACCCTCCAACCGGGTTGCTCTGCATGCTCCAACCTGAGGCGGCAGGGGCACCAAAGTGGCTGAAATTACAACTGGATTGTACTTTGAAACAAACTCATCTGAATTCAGTTGTAACATGCATCATAACACAGTCTGTGTATGCCAGGGTTGGGAAATGTGGACAAAAAAATGGTACCAAAAAGTGTTGCAACTGAATGGTGATAAAACATGTTACTTTTTTAGTATATAAAGAGTAGATGGTCATCACAACTTGAATTCATATGTCCAGATTTGATTACTGCTAGAGTATGGTCATAATCATTAATAGCCTATTCGAAAAACTTGTCAGTGTTCACTCACCTGAGCACTCCTGATCCAGCTGTATTCTTGGTCTGTCAGGCACTCCTCGTTTGAGCTCTTACCTCTTTAAGACCCCTTCCCTGTGAGTAATGGCCAAAATAAGTGCCAAATTCCCCCCTGACTCTGGAAGAAAACCTTTGGTTCCTCAGTAAAGCAAGGGGAAGGGGCCAATCTCCTTGGAGTGATGGGGTGTTTACCTCTTCAAGAAATATGACACCTTGATCAGAAACCTTGAAAGCCCTGATGCCCACATGGCTTTTGCTAGAGTTTATGAGGGTCCAAAAATCTGGACTGACCAACCTGCGACCATGAACATTCTCTCAAATCAGTCTCAACAGCCATACTCCAAAAAGAGTTTGGAGATGCCATTTCTGTTGATTATTTCTTCCTTTACTAATGACCATCTTATTTTTTGTTTTATATCATTAGAAAGCCTGATCCTGCACCTTTACAACAAAATACAACATGTAAGGACCATGCATTCACAGAACGAGCAACACTGTGAAGTATCTGGGCAGCGTCCAAGAAAATTTGCCAAAATCCTCTCTTCCTCTGGAAGAAAGACTGCAGTTCTCCTTTTGAAGCAAGGGAGAGGAACCGGTCTTCTTGGGATGCTGACTTGATGGTTCACCCATGTCATAGTCTGTCTTTGACTTCATCAGTCTCACAGAACTTGGTCCAAAGTTTGGAAATTATACCAGCACTGACACCGGATAATGCTGCCACTCTGTGTACTTGAACACCAGCCTCCAACTTCCAGGGGATTTTGGCACATTTTTTGAGGGGCTACTACCCACACGTTTAGCTGTGTTGCTCATTTTGAGAATCTTCGCAGCTCATACCTTGTTGTAAACGGGGTGACAAATCAGGCTTTCATATGATATAAAAAGCAAAAAATTGGTATTATTAAAGGTGAAAAATAGTGCACCAAAATAACTTTTCTGAACTTTTATAAGGAGTATATATCCGCCTGAGGCTCCGGTGTGAAACCAGTTGCCAGTTACTTGCCCATAAAAGCATCAATTCCAAATTGGTTTTGCCATCACAAAGGAGTATAAACTTTGCCAAACATTGACAACATGATGCAAAATGATATAAAAGAACTAGAACAGATTGATCCATTCTGATGCATTTCAGTTTGTGATGGAATCTTACAACTGATCGGCATCCATCACTGCAGCATCAAGCAGATCTGTGGCCCAACTTTTAATGTTTGATTTATTATTGATAGTTCACAGTACTTGTCCAACGATGGACACTGGTGTGTTTTTCCACTTCATATACAGTGTTTTACCAGGATACACCAAAGAATTAACCAGACACACCAGATAAACCCTTCATAATATTTTACTAAGAAAGTGTTCGGGGAGGGCAGAACTTTAAAAAGCATATTCAACAGGTAATTGGATGATTGTCAGTCTGTCAGCTAACATTTATTACGAGCGCTACTGCACTAAAGAATATAATCCTCTTCGTAAAACAAACTCTGGTCAAAACAAGTTAGAAGTGGAATGGAAATATCCTTACTCCAGACAAGTTTGTATTGTTGGTATTTGTGTATTTTTTATTGAATAATGAAATGTGGATAAAATCCAACCTGCTACTAAAGCTGTTTGAGTCTATGCTAATCTCTACAAAGGCGATCACTTCCTGCCATTGTCGCTCACCTCATCTTTCTCTGAAAGACTCTGATTGGACCGTCCTGCTTTCAGCTGAGCACACATTGTAGATAGGAGCTTGGCAAGATAGGCCTGCATGATAACAGATATTGAATCAGGCTGACCGAACTGCACAAGGTTACCAAAGCATGCTGATTGGACAAAATTGTGTCAATATATCTCATGTTTTCTCATGCTGGAAATCATGACCACAGATCTGTAATTAGAGATTGGGTTGATAGAAGCAGTACTGTATTGACATCTCAGTAGGGAACATTCTTCTTTATATACCTTGAAAACTGTATTCATTTCCCATCCCTAGTTAAATTTACAGACTTAGTTCCTCATCCTCCCGTCACAGTATGTTCTCTTCCCTTCTGAGTGAAATCCAGCTCTTGAATCAGGTCAGTTCTTGGATTGTGGGAGAAGTGGGCGGGCTGGCGTTCTTGTATATGTCCTGGTTTATGACTGCCTTGATTAATCGGAGGAGAACATAAGTCTTGTTGAAACAGAGCTCGCGTAATTAACTATCCACTCAGGGTCTGCCTTGAAATTAATAACTGTGATGTTTAATCAAGATTTACATCAAGCGGCGGGAATGCCGTATGCATATTTGCTCACACTGTGTCCTATCAGCTTAAGGATAGTCTATACTCCATTATGTTCCCTCTGTATTCCCAGTAGTGATATTACTCAAATTATGGAAATAAGCTGAACTTGATCAGTTTTATGTTATATCAGCACCTGCCTCAGAGGTGGCAGGGTTTTAATTAATTGAACAGTAATTAAGAGTTAAAGTCGAGATGCGGAGAGAAAGTGAACTTGAAAGGCGAATGTGAACTAATGAGGTTCTACTTTGAAGTAATGAACTCTCCGGGTTTAGGGTAATCACAGGCTTCTGGGCTTTACTCAATTTATCTAGAAGACAGTGAGCTGTATGGGGATGTACAGTATTGTTCTGATCTTGAACTTTTTTGAGGCAGCTTTAATCTCAAAGTTCAGACTTTAACTTCCTGAGACATTTCAACAAGGTGAAACAGGAGGTGAGAGGCAAGAAATGTGCTGCTCAGAGGTGATTAAGTGTTGAATATTTAGGAGGTTTTTGACATTTATGAATATCTCAAAAGGAGAATCTGTAACAACATACTGTAGTCATCAAAAGAGGGTGGTTATGCACTCAGCAGCCACAATATTAGGTACACCTGTTAAACCCAGCTGTTCAGAACTTGGACACGCCTGCATGTCACCATGATCCATCATTTACAGACTGCTTCCTAAAGGGTTTCATGGAGAGCTGTCTCTTTCCTGCTACTTATGAACCTTAAATCATTTCGATCATGTAGACCTGTTGAGTGGACCTTTTCTTCATTATGTACATGATGATCATAAAGCATTTATGATTTTACGTTTTTTTAAGCTGATCAGAGGTTAACTGTTAATCTAACTACCAAATTAATCCGTGGATACTGTTTTTATTAAAGGGGACATATCATGCTTGTTTCTCCTTTTCACTATGCCAGACTAGGATGCCTGTAAAGCATTTCTGCCCTCAGTACAAGTCATTTAGTTCCTTCATTGCCCCACAATAGCGTTCTCAAAATCCTCATTTTCGGCCATTATTCCGGTCTCATTGAAACGCTCGGACCTCAGGATGACCTACAGTTACCCCGCGACGTCACAGCCCTTTGTGCTCTGATTGGTCAGTTCTATCGGGGGCTGAGCCAGCCTGTCCTTCTTCTTCTACTTTATTTTCCGGCAGGCTCAATGCAGCGACCGCGTATTGAGTCCCTCTACAGGCCAGAGCTGGTAATGAGTGAATGTGAGCTAGGGACCCATATACCCCTGCTGGTGGATGTGTTCCTCGGTGACGGTTTTGTGGCTAACGGACATCACAGAGGAGGAGCTGTTTTATCAGATTACTCCAATAAAAAGAAAGGAACCTCGTGTCGTCACGAGGTTTGAAATCTCGCAGACGTCTCACAATCTTCAGAGGCATCAAATCTCGTTCTAGGATATCAGAAAAAATACAATATTTCATTTTTTGAAAATTAAGGGGGTGTAAGGTCTTGTTTTCAAATTTATTATATTATGTGTAAGTATTAAATCATACATCAGCATGATATGTCTCCTTTAAATATTCAAATTTATCTTAGTATTATTATCAGTGGTTCTAGTGGTATATAGTATAATAATCATTTTGGGGCATTTTTATGCCTTTATAGGTAAAGGAGAGAGAGAGACAGTGGTTAAGCTTGTGAGAGGGAGTAGGGGAGGACACTCTGCAAACTGGCCACCTGGTGGATTCCAACCTGTCCTGGCAGAAGCATGTAGGTGGCTCATTCCTGTTAGCTTACCGCTTCACCAAACCTGTCAAGAATGTGGGAATCTCCCCTCTCTTGTGCTGCTAACTAATCACAGAACAAATTCCTGGATCCACATTTTGATTCAGAACACCACCAAATCTAACATTTTACTGAAAATGTTATCAATATCCATTTTGAACTTATTAAGTTATTAGCAAAAATTTGGAAACTTACCGATCTCGCAATGTGAACAGATTCTTTTAAAAAAAATATTGGATCCACATCTGGATTTGCATCATCACCAAAGGCTAATCAATAGGTCATCTACCTATCTCTGACTTATTCTAAAAAATATAATCAAAATCAATTATTTATCTTTTTAGTTATCCCTTTCACAAATGGAAAAACACAAAGAAAATAAATGGTAAAGCCATAAAACTCTTCCTACATGAGTGTGGGTTAGCCTGTCACTTTAGGACAACTGAACTCCTGCTTATAAACTCTTTAAATCACAAAAGACACTCGTCCAGATTTCCATGTGCACTGATTTCAAGCAAAACCAAGTTGATCAGAATCAGAAATACTTTATTTATCCTCAAGTGGATGCTCCATTGTTTCAGTTGCTTTTATACACGGTTTAGCATTAAGAATATCAAATAAAGACATTAAATTAGAGAAGAGAAATTAAAATTAGTAAGACCATTAAAAGTGATGTAAACTAATTAAGCAAAAAAGTAAATCATCTGCAGAATCTTCAAGCAATTTAAAATTCCTTGTGGAGGAAAAAATAAGTAAAATATGTAATGTGAGACTTTAAACAATTCCAATTTGACAGTGATATGACAGCATTTTGTGACAGTAGACCACATTTGTCTGGGTATTGCACTGGTTGTTGTGTTTTTTTTATCTTATTTACAAATATCAGAGGTGGAAAAAAGTGGGGAAAAGTTTATTCTCCAGGTAAAACTGTATGTAACTTCCATATAAAGTTATATTTAAGGTACCGCCACCTGTTTTGTTCTGCCCACTTTGTATGACCATGGTTTAAAAACATCAAAATGGTCCATTGACTGTCATAACCAATGAAAAATCTGATGGTCTAACCTCACATTTAGTTGGTGACCTAACCAAGATTAGTTTTTATGATATTAATTAAGTTAGCTTGTGTATTCATATTCCTGAGAAATTGGATTATATGCAAAAAGGGTCTGAAAACACCATATTTAGCACATCTTTTGATTTTTGCTTCTCCTGCACCGGACTGGCAGAAAAAGCACATAGATGGGAATTGTAACAAACAATAACTGTCAACACTGTAGCTGGGGGGATTTTGGCTTCACTTTTTCTTACAATGAGGGGAGGCAGAGATGTATCAACCATCTTTTTTCACAGTCAATATCCTCAACATGAGAATAAAAATAGACAGCTCTCTGAACATGCATGGTCGACGTGCGTGTGTGTGGGTGTCACAGGTGCAGTCACACATGTCTACACAAACACTCATGCACATACACCACACACATTGGCAGGCACACCAGCACCCTGTCCATCTGATTTTTTTTTCTTTTTAGGAGCAGAGAAAGGAGTGAGGCTGGTTATTATGGCTCTGCTGTCATTAATATCAGGTGCACTTTCTCAGCCATGCAGAGCTGCTGGTGGGGCTGACTCAGTGATGGTGGGGGTCATTACATCTCGCCGCCTCTTGTCTTCCTATCTCTGCCTCCGCAGGACACTAACAAAGCGTGCTGCCTCCAGTGAACCATCCAGCACAGGAGCACCAGGATAGAAAATATAGGCGTAGTGCCAGTCACCTCTGTTACTGACACAGCGAGGTTCCTTTGGGACAGAATAAAAAACTCCCTCACCATGCAATCCATGAGTAATGCTTGTTAGACCTGCTACCAGCATGGGACCTAAACTTTTTCAGTCATTACTTCTGATGATATGGCCATAAACAATGCCAACGTGTCACAGAGATAACTATGGCCAATAAATTTTAATGTACAGTGGACTGTGTTTGAGGGTGTTGCAGCTGAGCTGATTTGTGCACTGACTCTGAGGTTTCAAAGCTCCAGCTACACTTTTTGTGAGATGGAGAAAACTGTGCAGGTTGGGGACACTGCCTGGATGTAGAGATGAAGGATGTGTCCTCATGTACTCCCTGTTTGCACATATTAGGGCTGACATTCTACTGCAATGACTATTTGAGACAGGATTTTCACTGAGGTCTTTGGCATGCCCTCCTTTGCTAACCAAAACACACAATTAGGAACTTAAATGGGCCAGACTTTGCTGTAATTTGGGCATGTTACAGGTTTGATGACTGATGATCACACTGCTTAAAGGGCAACTTCTGTATTTTTCAACCTGGGTCCTATTGCCCCAAGTGTATGTGTGTATACGATTGACGGGTACAACTCGTTTTAAAATTGGCTCAGTATCAAGGGAGCGGATGCAGCCGGCAGCCGCGGTAGATAGGGGGCAACTGCATCCCGTATAAGTTTGAGCATTAAAAGTGTTTATTTCGCCACAGACCGGTTGGGATCGCCGGTGCTAGCTCTCTAATTAGCATTGTAAGCATTGCGTTTTCCTTCACGTCCTCTGACCTGTGTGATGTCATATCCTGTGAGCTTGTTGCCGGAAGAAAACAGAGGAGCCATGCAGTGCGCCGATCATAGTGGAGCTGCTTATCCCGGAGGACAGTTGGAAGTTTTACTGCATCGGTATCATGGCTGAATATTTACCAGATTTCGAGAGTGAAGACGAGCCTTTTCATTACGACAGCCACCCGTATTTATTTGAGCCAGAGTATACGGACGAGGAGCTGCTACAAACTCAAGAGCTAACGAGGATAGCAACAGAGGGCCAACGAGCAGACGAGGGTGAAGCAGCGGCGGCACGAACGTGAATTTCTGAGGACTGGTGGTGCTCCTGTGGTTGCTGTGACTCTATGCCCACAGAGGAAGAATGTCTGTGTTGCAACGAGTGGGACCTGTCGCCCAATATTCGTGGTCTCGATGTGTCGTGGGATGATACAGAAAGTACCCGACGCTGTGTAACTACATTAGAGGATCTCCCCCCTCTGATCAACAGGGCGGTGCTGGATACCTTTTTTCATGTACCCAAAATAAATTGGAGGAGGCGTAATTAAAACCACAGGGACCAAATGGTCAACTATCCATGAAGTAAGTATAACTAATATGTCTTTATGCATACAATACGATAAGTATTGTATGTATTGTGTAAGTGTTTATTTCGCCACAGACCGGTTATCGCCGGTGCTAGCTCTCTAATTAGCATTGTAACACGGTAGGCCACAAGTCTGTACTGGCTGGACGAGAGGAAAAGTGAAGAGGATTTAGGGCAACAGTAAATGTGTGTGTCAGAGACAAATCTAGAGCTGCGGCCGCTGCTTCACCCTCGCCTGCTCGTTGGCCCTCTGTTGCTATCCTCGTTAGCTCTTGAGTTTGTAGCAGCTCTCGTCCGTATACTCTGCTCAAATAAATACGGGTGGCCGTCAGAATGAAAAGGCTCGTCTTCACTCTCGAAATCTGGTAAATATTCAGCCATGATACCGATGCAGTGAAACTTTCAACTGTCCTTCGGGATAAGCAGCTCCACTATGATCGGCGCGCTGCATGGCTCCTCTGTTTTCTTCCAGCAGCTCACAGGAGATGACATCACACAGGTCAGAGGACGTGAAGGAAAACGCATTGCATACAATGCTAATTAGAGAGCTATCACCGGCGATCGCAACCGGTCTGTGGCGAAATAAACACTTTTAATGCTCAAACTTATACGGGATGCAGTTGCTCTATCTAGCTTCAAGCTGCTGGCTGCATCCGCTCCCTTGATACTGAGCCAATTTTAAAACGAGTTGTACCCGTCAATCGTATACACACATACACTTGGGGCAATAGGACCCAGGTTGAAAAATACCGAAGTTGCCCTTTAAGTTCAAGACGTTATAGTTGAACTTATTCAGTACCCTGATTTACCTTTATTACCTCCACAGAGGAGGCTATGTGTGTTTGTTCGTGAACAGATTAACTAAAAACACAAATCAAAATGTTCTGATGAAATTTTAGTAGAATATTGTTCAGGTAACAAGGAGGAGAGGATACTTTCTGGTGATGACTGGAACAAAGATTTTTTGTAAGGATTTCCTAACAGAATAGAAGAGTTTTCCCTATTTTAACAAATAACTCAAAAAGTAATGGATGGATTTTGACGAAATTTTCGGGAAATGTTCAGCATGGGAAAAGGAAGAACTGATTCGATTTTGGTGTGATCCGGATCAGCGTCTGGCCGCCATGGCGAAAAATGTGATTTCTGTGAATAACTACTGAACTAAAATAGATATCATTATGAAACCAATTGCTAATGGTATGTTTTCATGGTCAAGGAATCTAAATATTTCGATGAAATAAAGGTAGGACTAATATTTATGGTCAAAATGACAATATGGCTGAGGACTGTGGCGCTGGCGGAGGTCTGCACTCTCTGAGTGTTTTTCTAGTTTTGTAATTAAAAGTAAGTTCACAACAGACTTTGACTTTGACATTTTCTGGAGTTGTTGGTCATGGAAGAAAGAAGAATGGATTGGATTTTACAAAGCCATAATTAAATACTTTTAAATGATTTTTTTTAAAGATTGCAAGATAGGACAGTTTTCCACATTTCTGCTAATAGCTCAGTCAGTTCGAGACAGATTTTCATGACACATTCAGGGAATGTTGGTCATTGCACAAGACAGAGGTGCTTAAGTTTAGTGGATGATTCTGATCCAGATGCAGATATGGGACTTTTTGAAGGATTTTCTGACATTGTTGCGTAGGGCAATTTTTCACATTTTCGCTAATAATTCAATAAGCATTCATTGGTTTCTGATGATTTTTTATGGAATGTTGGTCATAACCTAAACAAGAAATGATGTGATTTCAGTGGTGATCTCCATCTTTATGTAGATGAAGAAATGTCTCCAGTATTTGTGAGACAGGGCAGTCTTCCATATTTCTGTAAACTCATTAAGATCTCAACCATTTTTGATTACATTTGTAGCCAATGTTTGTCATTGCACCAAGATGCATTTTTGGTAATGATCTGAATCCAGATGCAGATTCTGTATTTTAAGAATGATTTGTAACTGTGAGATAGGGCAGCCTTCTACATTTCTGCTAATAACATACATTTTCAATGGATTTTTCAGATATTTTTAGAGAATTTTGGTCATAGCACAAGGTGAAAGTGAGTACATTTTGGTCTGGATGTGGATCCAGGAATTTTTTAAGCAGTGTTGGTCAGGGCATTTTTTTTTTTAAACATTTTTGGCAATACCTTGCTCGACAATGCTAGTTATGCCTCTGCAGTGGTTTTTGTCTGACCAGTAGTGGCTCTACATGGGTGTGCGGCCATGTCAATCATGCCCTTTCATGGCTTGAATGCTGTCATAAAACCAAAATATTGTTACATGTGCAATGACACTAAAGTCTGATTCTGATTCTGAGGTTAAAATTTACCCCAATATGGATATGACCACTCATCATGTTCTTCCAATTGGGAAATGCTTTGAAACTGCAGTGTCTGCCAGGCTTTAATGATCCAGTTTGCAGTTGTTTGTCATCTTGACTCTGAAACAGTGCTTGTAATGTCAGTGTGTCTTGATAGGACATGTTATTTTAGGTCATAATTTCTGTGTCTAGATGCTCCCAAGAAACTTACTTTGTGGAACATTTCACCCTTTAAATGAGACATGTCATTTTCTGATGGACAAATTAATTATGCCACAGTCATTTCCTTCAGACTAATCTTTGACATTTATGTGCAGCAATTTCTCATAGCTACGCAGTCATTGTTCACAACTATAGAAAAAAAGACCTCTGCTTTACAGTTTTAATTTGGTTTCTTTTTTTTATATAAATGTGGGTAAAACAAATGAAAAGAACAAGTTTAATTGTTTACAGTTTCTTTACTTAAATTTGGGGTATGGCCAGTTCAGTAATATTTAAGACACTTCATTAAGAAAACAAAACTGTTATGTGTGTTTTATGCTGAATAAAGGGATGAAATGCATTCAAGATCATTTTTTAAAACCAAAACACTCATGTTTGAACTCAGGACCAATTCAGAAAATAAGATTTATCAGCATAACCCTGATTTTTGATTACTTCTTTTATTCTTCTTGGCATATCTGCCACCACTCTTTCACATTGGTATTATTTTTTTTATCATCTGACTTGATTGTACTAAGCCAAAAACTCTTGAGACAAGCACCTATTTTCAAGAGAGTCCTACAAAAAAAGAGGCATCACAGTTAAAGTTTCCAGCAAACATAGTTAAGTCATTAATTGACTTAAGGAGTTTTTGTTTTACATATACACAGCAGCCATTACACTAAGTTTGAGAACATCCATCCATTATCCATAGTTGGTCAAATATATTTATCCTTCCATCCATTATCTTTACTGCTTATCTCTTCTGGGGTCGCAGGGGACTGGAGCCAAAAAACATCGACATTGGCAGGGTACATCCTGGACTGGTCAATCACAGGATCACATAGAGAGACATACAACAACTCACACTCACATCTATTAGTTAGATTCGCCAATTGACATTAAAAGCTTTTTTTGGTCTGTGGAAGGAGACACAAGGGCCAAACCAGCAACCTTCTCTACCTGCATACGCACTACCTGCTGGGCTACTTTGCCGGCCAGTTTCACATCATGGTATTTAAAAAAACTCCATACAAAGCTCCAGGAAATTTAGAGTAGCTGCTCTATTTTACAGTGATTAAAGTTTATGTTAAAATCATTGATATGTATAAAGAAAAAAAACGAAAGTCTGGTGTTATCTCATCTCTAGACAAGGCTTGTAACTTTCACCTCTAGAAATATGAGCATACTTTCCTCAACAAAGAAAAAATAGCTTCACTCACATGCACTGAAAAATCAGCTTTTCAGTTCCTTCACAAAAATATCCGCAAAGACAATCAATGCTGTTTATTCGGCGTTGCACACTGCTTAAGTGAGATCATGGTGCAGGATGTGGAAACTGACAGATATAAAAATGAGTCCGATTTGCTGCAAAGTTCATGGTGCAGATGGAATGCTGCACGGACTTGAGGTTGGATTTTCCATCCAAACCCCACTCGGCCTGGCCCACAGTCCATCCACTTTCACCCAGGTTGGGTTGAGTCAGGTCTGGCCTGCTTCTTTTGTTGGCACTGGGACTTAAACTACAAGGACTACTGTAGACTATAAAGGACTCTGATCAAGCTGTCATATTTTATGTCTTAAGGAGGAAGACAGGATGAGAATAAGCACTGAAGCAACAAACGCATTTTCCTGATCATACATTACATCTTCACCCATTTTTATGTCTTTCACGATCATGTATTCATCCTCTCAAACATATATTTCTACATACAGGCTTCAGCTGCAGTTCATCGCAGGTGGAGCGGTTTTATAGCCTGCAGACGGATTGCGTCGACTCACGCCTTGCTGAGGAAGGCAGGGGAGCATATTAGTCTCCATCCCCTTACGTCAGTGGTCATAACATTTGCCATTACTTCCCCTGCAAGATTCAATCACCAGCGCACACAGCCATGCTTCACGCGCAATGAAAGGCGAGTGCTCTTTGTCAGGCGTTCGGCAGAGTGAATTGCATATAGAGTGACTCCAAGATAGCATTGTTTCTGGCTGCCATAAAAAAATCTATTTAAGGCAAATCTAATCTTCATAATCTTCTCCCTCAGAGGTGGTGAACGGTGATGGGGGAGATTTCCATGTGAGTCCTGGGTGTCTGCTTGGCCACGCGCGAGACTCGAGGATGTAGGAAATTGCTGCAAGCAGAGGATATTAAACTTCAATTTGGGAGCACTGATAAGCACCGAATTGGTGATTTATTTAGGCACACTGTCAACTAAATCATCCTTAACCACTGGACACAAGTATATTCATAAACACAGCCCTTCTGCTCACTTTACAATTCTGTTTCTTCATATCTCCAATCTAAGCTGCAGGGTAAATACAGTATATCCTCAAACTAGTCCAAGATGTGGTTTTGAACAAAGATAATTTTCCCGGTGATTAGTTTTGGTGTAGCCTGGCAACGTGGAGTGTGAGAAAAGAGACAGAGAGTGAAAGCAAGAGGGAGCTTTCTGTCTCCTCTCCTTTTTCTCTTATTCTTTCTTTCTTCAAGCTTAAATGCGATGGCCACTAAAGCGGCTCTGCACATTACTCCGCTGTGCGTCATTGCGGAGCGTGTAAATGGGCCGGTGCAGTGCGGTACAGGGAAGGGGAAGAGAAAAAGAAGGGGGCCCCTCATAAGTCCGCCACAGTGAATGAATTATTAATGGGTATAAATCCCAAACAGAAGGATGGGGCCGAGACTAATGTCCGCTGGCATGAGCGCCATGGAGATGGGCAGCATCTCAAGGATAGCTGGGCAGCCTGGCAGCTCCGCACCGCTGTCAGCTGAGGACACTAGATCAGTGCAGAGGCAGGGACACTCAAAGGAAATCATCCTCACCTCTGCTGTGCACTGTAAACATTAACGCCAGAGTGAGTGTGTGTGTGTGTGTGGACGTGAGCGAGCGTGTAAGTATGCATGCTCTTTTCTTCTTCTTTGTTGAGCTTAAAGTATCCTCTCAGGGTTTCTTTGAGGGATTAATTTGTGCTCAGGATCCAGGTTTAAGGTTAACTTTAGAAGAAGGATTAAGTTGAGTTAAGAGGTCAGAGAGTGAATCTAACCAATTAAGATTTATATGCACAGTAATACAGCTTAATGCAAGGCCGCTGCTGCTCTGTGTATGTTTCACTTTGTGACTGCAGGACAGCTTTAGGGTTGGGAAATATATACAGTCATAAAGAAAGACAAAATTGCTTGTGTCAGCATTATTTATGCTACTTAAATAACAATTTTTCTTTGACTTTTAAATGGTGCAGCAGGCTGCAAGATAGTGGCAGGATGGACTCCCTGGTCAGACAGGAACTCTCTATGTTTCCAGAGATTGCATTTTCTCCCTGTGCATGTGTTAGTTATCTTCAGGTATTCAAGTTTCTTTCCACAGGCCAAAAACATCCTTGTTGGGCATACTGGGTGCCTGCAACCTGGTGGGGTGGATCAGGCCACGGGGGCAAACATGTGCATTGTGACGATCATTACGGTAGAAAATCATGTGGTCTGACTTCAGCTTAAGATGCAGCCCCCCAAACCCTCATTGTCCAAGACATATTAAAGGATGCTATGCAGGACATTTGGGGACAGACAGGCCTTATTTCACGCAGAAGCCCTCAACAAGTTTTCACTATCCCATAGAAGGATGTGTTCTGAATTTGAAGGCAGAAATGAAGGATAACAAGACCAAGCAGAAGGTAAGAGTTTACAGATCTCTGTGCAGGAGGGACAAACCTCATCTTGTTGTAATAACCTTTCAAAGATCAGCATTGTTCGTGCACAGTAGTGTAAGATATTTGTTTTTTTGTTTTATTCAGGGCATCTTTCAGAATTACTTCAGCCTCAGTTCTTGTAGAGAGGACAGGGGAACTCCTCGCTGGGCTGGAGGAAATGTTTAAAGTAAAAACCATTGATGTCACTTTTGTGTAAGCACAAATAGACCATTTGGCACAAATGCTCTGAATATATTGTATCACAGTAGTATTAGCGATAGCCAGCTTTAACTCTCTTAGGCTGCGTTTACATGGCGCCGAAAAACGGTCAAATCCGAGAAGTTTTCATTGCGTTTTGACCTTGCATTTACACTGAAATGCATTGCGTTTTGTCTTAAAATGGTAACTTTTGAAAACGGGCTCCAGAGTGGAAAGTTTACAAATTTCTCCATGCAGCTCCGTGTAAACCCGCATCAGAGCGTTTCAGGGTGAAATGCTGACGTCACCCCATGCGCACATGAAGGCAGCACGCGCAAACTAGGAACAACAACAGCTTCAGCCGTCTTCCAAGTAACATATGAGCCTCTTACCGTGCTCGGTTTGTTTTCCAGTCAAAACTATCCTGACAGATTTGTTTCCCAAACTGATTTGTTGGCCAGACAGAAACTCCTGCCTCTCCGTGTGTCTATTCGCCATTGTTGTTTGTGAAAAGTTTGTCTCCTTCGTACGTGTGTTGTAGCAGCGCTGCCTCTCTGCAGACCTACACCGCCATCTACTGAAACGGCATGCATACTACAGCGGGTCCATACGTCTCCAGCGTTGTCGTCTGAATGCAGAGGAATTTTAAAACGCTAAGGAAAAGTCTTTGCTTCTTTAAGTCAGGAGTGTCCGTGTAAACGTAGCCTTAATGTACATTATGATATTCAGTCAGGTTCACTTAAAGCAACAATCTTTTGCTCCCATTCACAAAGATAACAAAGATATGAGGAGAAAAAATGGTGAGCTAAAGTTAAAATACACCAGAAACATGTTTTTATTCAGATTCATAATGAAATATTTTTTAAAATGTGATGGTATTAAACAGTGTTGAAAAACTGAAGATATGCATTTTGCTACTTTCAGCTAAAACATATCAAGCTTAGATTTTCTGGTCCACATTACCAAGTCATAATTTAGTAAGAAACACACTGGAGCCAGAATTAGGAAGACACCTTTGAAAAATACATTCTTCTGTGATAAAGGAAATAGAAATTCTACTATACTCTCTGTTTCTGTTAACAGGAAAAGCACTGCTATATCCTCATGAATTGTCTGAACACCTCCGACTGCCAGAAGCGACCATTTTACAGCCTCACTTCCTCATGACTCATCATAATGAAAAAAACTTCACACCCAAAAAGTCTGTGGTGCTGAAAGGAGGAAAGTTATATTACGGAGTGAAATGCCATTTGGAAGAGTGAGTCTCCCTTTTATAATATTAATACTGAAATAAACGTTGAACTTATTATGTGTTGTAATTGAATAATTAGCCATTATACAACCTTTGGACTGCAGATAACATTTGTAAGAATGAACTCATCTTTTATCATCACTTTGTGAAGACTCTTCACATAATTGGGTGCATTTTTGAGAAATTTAATTGTAAATCTGTTTAGCTTTGACTGCAGTTCACATTGTCTGGCATTTTACAGCTTCTATTCTTTATATACACATTTGATTAATGAAAGTGTGTACAGCAAATCTACCATGTGTGTCTAAGCTTTCAACATCTCTGTAATCATACTTCGTCTTTTTTCTCCTCACAGCAACCCGATCTTATTCTGATTTGTTTATTGTTACAGTTTGTTAGCATCAGCATTGGAGTTTAAAATCTCTCTCATCACTCAAAGAGCTAAGGAGCTGATTTTAGGTATCTGTTTCAGCTAATGCCAGGATTGGTGCTACCTTAAAATGGCCCAAGAACAAAACAAACTAGAAAAGCACTCAAAGAGCGCAGACCTCAGTCCTCAGCCATATTGTGATTTTCACCAAAAATATTAGCCCTACCTTTATTTCATCGAAATATATAGATTCCTTGACCATGGCAAAAACATATCATTAGCAATTGGATTCATAATGATATCTATTTTAGTTCAGTAGTTATTCACAAAAATCACATTTTTCGTCATGGCGGCCAGACGCTGATCCGGATCAACACCAAAATCGAATCAGTTCTTCCTTTTCCCATGCTGAACATTTTCTGAAAATTTCATCCAAATCCATCCATTACTTTTTGAGTTATTTTGTTCACAGACAGACGGACAGACAGACAGACAAACAAACTCTCCTGAAAACATAACCTCCTTGGCGGAGGTAATTAGACAAAAATGTGATAGATTTCTTTAGAGGGGTCTTTTCCAAGGGGGGTGCAGTTGCATGGGGCTGGACACTAGCACCTCTTTCATTGCTGCTACACTTGGGTAAAAGACCAACGAATAGGCCCACAGATTTATTGTAGATAAGAAGTGAGTCAGCTGCTTTACACATAATTATTTAACCCAGCCTGGTCTTTGTTTTTTTTTTTTTAATTTTGCCATCTGCAGTGTGGAGCCCAAAGTGCTTCACTGAATGTTTAAGTGTTTTGATTGTCTGCTCAGAGTGGCTTTACCTGTCCTCCATTTTC
Source organism: Scarus forsteni (assembly GCA_036419115.1). Lineage (NCBI taxonomy): Eukaryota > Metazoa > Chordata > Actinopteri > Labriformes > Labridae > Scarus > Scarus forsteni. The sequence goes on along the minus strand of JAZDUH010000157.1, from coordinate 12,075,879 downwards.
TCAATGTGTACTCTATTTGTTGTTCGGGTGAAGTGAGAATCGTGATTATATCGACAGTCAAGTTGCACTGGGAGTGCCCTCTGTTGGATCAGGTGTTTAACTGCACCAAGCATCCTTATGTGCTGTTGCACTGTATATTTTCAACTACAATGAAGAATATTTACCGTTCTAATATGAATTTTTACCCCCAAGTATGAGTGTATATTCAAATATTGTGAATAAAGTGACAGCCCTGTGTAGCTATGCACACACAAAGTTGTTAATGCTGCCGAGGACTGAGGACAGGGAGTGGACACATGTTTAATCTTGTTTTGTTGACATGATTAATTTGAAACACTAGATAGACCATTCAATTTTTCACCAGTCCATCTGGGAAAGAGTCCATAGGAAGCATTTGGTAATGGGCAGAACCTTTCCAAGCTTATCCAGTAGGTGATTAGATGATCATTCGAACAATCACACTCATTACAGGCCAATCTGATAATCTAGCAGGCAGGGGCTCCTGGCACAGTTTAAAGCACAGAATGTTAGCCACTTAACTCACAGCAAAACATGTTGGAGTGGAGTGAAAATATCTGTCCTTCAGAGAGGTTTGTAGTGCTGTTACTTTTATTAAAGAAATTTAACCCAGATTGATGAAGCTACTTCTGAAGCTGTTAGCATCTGTGCTAATCTGTGTACAAGCAGCCACTTCCTGTTGCTGTCTTGCTTATGGCTCAGCTCTCACCTCGTCCTGCTCTGGAGAACTCTGATTGGGCCGTCCCACTTTCGGCCATTCTCAGTCGTTGCAGATTGGAGCTTGTCAAGATTGATGTGCCTGAACATAAACACGAGATCTGTCTAAACCATCTGCACTGGAGGGCTTTGTCATGAATGGGGCACAGAAAAAATATTTAGCTGAAAGAAACATCAGCATGATTGAAAAACAATAAGACTCCAAACTCAATCAATTCAGACAGCGACGGTGGTGTAGTCAGAAGGTTGCAGGTTCGAGCCCAGCTCCGATTGAAACATGGGGATGTGTTCTTGGGAAGACACTGATCCCAAGTTTCTCCCACTGCTGCATCGGGGTAAAGGGTTTGTTGTTACTGATGGACAACTGACACAGAAACTTGAAAAGAAAAGTGCTATGTAAGCTAAAGTACAGCTACCATTTATTGATTGCAACACATTTACTATTCAGATAAGAAAATGTTGGATAAATTCTCTTGACTGTGGTGAACTAGCTTTTCTTATTACTTCAACTCCCTCATTATTTTCTGAAATATCTGCAAATAATGACATCCCTTCTGCCTCGTGTCAGGTTCCTCTGATCAGTATTAGCATACCCTCTCTAACATTTCCTATGCTGACAATAGCATTTATCTAGTAGCCTTGCTGTTTAAGTCCAACCTTGCCGAGCTTTTGTCCCTTTGGAACAAAGTGTAAAAATATATTCATAGCCAGTTAAGTATTCATAGCTGGGCCATTGTTCACATTGCATAAAATTGCATATATATTTATTTTTCAGAGGTACCTATAGTATATATACAGTATAAGGTATAAAACTGACTGTGCTGCCCTGTGCATTTTGCATCCTGGCCGCTCCATTAAATTTAGTATTGATAGAACAGACCTTGGTAACAAGGCAAACAGTAAAGCCAGCTGTGTCTTTTGGGAGGTTTGCTTATTAACAGGCGGGGAGTCAGAACACACACTGAGGCACACAGACAGGGATCACTATTGAGCTGTCTGTCACCGGGGAAATTGCTCCTGTCCATACCCTGCACAAAAAGGTCCATCTCTGCAAGTGATTTATTCATTTCATCCGGTCTTAAAATCACTGCTCAACAAGTGTGACCACCTGAGGGGACAACTGGGGGGGAGTCTTCATTCATCTGTTCACTGCATTTGTTTCTTTGTCCATCTGTCGTACATTATTTACCCACAAACCCAGGTGCTGGGATGTGATTTGCACTTATTTTTAGGAGAATGACTCATCATTTTAATCCGTTTCATTTTCTAAAATATTTCTTAACTAAATCTGTCAGCTTTATCAAAATTAATTGTGATGAGATTAAGGTCTGCAATCGACGCATTATCATAAAGCTGTTTTTCAGTTTTATGTGATCCATAGGGACTCCACAGTAGTACAGCAGCAGTGGCTGAATATTACTCATCATAATGTCTCCACGCCTGCAACTGATGAAAAATGAGGACACCCCTTTAAAAGTCTCATTTTACTTTAAGAAAGCCCCCAGATGGTTCAGTGGAAAAGTCAAAAGTAATGTGCTACTTATGATATCAAATATTTCATTTTCTTGCCATTTCCTTTGGCTATTTTCATTTCATTGCACTGCTACACTGCCAACTGAAGACAAAAGCCTCCCTCTATGTCCTTGGCACCCAACATGGGGCCTGGGCCACCCGAGGGGGGTACGTCAGGAATCCCAGGGAGTGCATGAGGGCCCTTTAAGCTCAGTGGATGATAAAAAATATGCTGTCATGTATTATCTTTTACACTGAGAAAACACTCAAAATGTACTTTATATTTACAAACGAGTTGTGTAAATATGAGGAATGTGTGTATTTGCGTATAAGTCCTGGGATTGATTGGAGGGTGGTCCGGCTATAGAGTCGGAAACTACAACCCCAATGTATGATATTCTAGACCAAACTTTTCCCTTATCCTAATTAATATTCTTTAGCAAAAACTAAGCTTTTTCAAACGTGTTTAAGGTAATGTTTTTACTTATGGAAGATTCTGTGCTTTCTGTCAAAGTAAAAGTTGTTATGTCATTTAAACAGAATGTAAAACCAATCATTGTCATGTCAGAGAATTTTCTGGAATAACTATTACCTTACCAAAAAAAAAGATTGTTGTAGCTTTAGTGGGGGGTAGTTTACTTCACTGAGCATTTTGTACATGCACTCCTGCATATTTTTCAACCAACAAGTACAAAACCACGGGGCCAGGAGGACCAGCACCATGCTGTGGATCGGTAGGCAACAGGCCATACAGGGAGATGAGCATTTTCTGTTTTATTTCCTTTTTTTGACTAAGGGAGTCTATGATCTGTTGATTATTTTTTGAAAAAATAACCCTATTCGCTCACATCTATCTGTGTAGTGAATCAGGTCTGATTCCACATCTGCAAATCTGGCAGACCCACCTGGCAAAGCTTCAAGATGTAACCTGATAGAGCTTGGTCTGCAGGAGCACTGACCATCAGGGTCCCTTGAGGTGAAGAGCCAGGAGCTGGGAGAGTGTTGATGGATGCAAACGCAATCCAGAAAATATCTTCTCCTTCTGAAGAGATTAGCACGAATGGAGGTTGCCAGAGGCAGTCCTATCTGAACTGGACAAAATTTCTTCATTAAATGAAGAACAAAGAAAAAAATTATAGATGGAAAAGTTCAACTCGCACCTCCACACACAGGTTTGAAAAGAGTTTGATTCACAAACTGGCTTGTACTATGTGCTTTGCTGTTTGGCAACAGCAATGGCCTATTACATCATCTGCCTCATCTATAAAAATTTGATTAACAGAAAAATCACCCAATCACCTTCCAGATATGTATTTGAAAGGATCTGCCTTTCTCAAACACATTCTGAAGGTTGTTCACCAGGTGAAGAATGTCCTGTGTAATATAAAACCCAAAACCAGTGAAGTTGGCACGTTGTGTAAATCATAAATAAAAACAGAATACAATGATATGCAAAACTTTTCAACTTATATTCAATTGAATGCACTGCAAAGACAATATATTTAATGTTCGAACTGAGATACTTTATTTTCTTTTGCAAATAATCAACTTAGAATTTAATGGCAGCAACACATTGCAAAAAAGTTGTCACAGGGGCATTTTTACCACTGTGTTACATCGCCTTTCCTTTTAACAACACTCAGTAAACGTTTGGGAACTGAGGAGACCAATTTTTGAAGTTTTCGGGTGGAATTCTTTCCCATTCCTGCTTGATGTACAGCTTAAGTTTTTCAACAGTCCGGTGTCTCCACTGTTGTATTTTACGCTTCATAATGCGCCACACATTTTCAATGGGGGACAGGTCTGGACTACAGGCAGGCCAGTCTAGCACCCTCACTCTTTTACTACGAAGCCACGCTGTTGTAACACGTGCAGAATGTGGCTTGGCATTGTCTTGCTGAAATAAGCAGGGGCGTCCATGAAAAAGACGTTGTTTGGATGGCAACATATGTTGCTCCATTACCTGTATGTACCTTTCAGCATTAATGTTGCCTTCACAGATGTGTAAGTTACCCATGCCTTGGGCACTAATAAACCCCCATACCATCACAGATGCTGGCTTTTGAACTTTGCGCCTATAACAGTCCAGCTGGTTCTTTTCCTCTTTGTTCCAGAGGACACGACGACCACAGTTTCCAAAAACAATTTGAAATGTGGACTCGTCAGATTACAGAACACTTTTCCACTTTGCATCAGTCCATCTTAGATGAGCTCAGGCCCAGCGAAGCCGGCGGTGTTTCTGGGTGTTGTTGATAAATGGCTTTGGCTTTGCATAGTAGAGTTTTAACTTGCACTTACAGATGTAGACGAACTGTAGTTACCGACAGTGGTTTTCTGAAGTGTTCCTGAGCCCATGTGGTGATATCCTTTACACAGTGATGCCGGTTTTTGATGCAGTACCGCCTGAGGGATCAAAGGTCACGGGCAGTCAATGGTTTTCGACCTTGCTGCTGACGTGCAGTAATTTCTCCAGATTCTCTGAACCTTTTGATGATATTATGGACCGTAGATGATGAAATCCTTAAATTCCTTGCAATAGCTTGTTGAGAAATGTTGTTCTTAAACTGTTCAACAATTTGCTCACACATTTGTTCACAAAGTGGTGACCCTCGCCCATCCTTGTTTGTGAATGACTGAACATTTCAGGGAAGCTGCTTTTATACCCAATCATGGGCATTCCTCAACTTTCTCAGTCTTTTTTGCCACTTGTGCCAGCTTTTTTGAAACATGTTGCAGGCATCAAATTCCAAATGACCTAATATTTGCAAAAAATAACAAAGTTTACCAGTTCGAACCTTAAGTATCTTGTCTTTGCTGTGTATTCCATTGAATATAGGTTGAATTGTATTCTGTTTTTATTTATGATTTACACAACGTGCCAACATCACTGGTTTTGGGTTTTGTATATAAACTGTCTAGTGTGCCAATATATCTATTGCTTGACTGTCAAGACTTTAAATTCAGTGACTCAACATCTGTGTCACAGATGTGATAATCATCAGGTAAGGTCTGAGATTAACTCACAGTTTGATTTAAGTCTTTATATACAATTTCAGTTGTGTCATTATGGGGATCACCTCTGCCAAGGAAGTTGTGTGTTTGATGACTTTTTCTTTCTTTCCCTTTTTTGTTTATGGACAGGAAACTCAAAAAGTTATAAAGTGATTTTGTCAAACTTTCAGGAAAGGTTAGTGGTGGCAGAAAGAAAAAGTGATTAGATTTTGGTGGTGATCCAGAATATTTTTTAAATGTATTCCTAACAGTGCAATATTTTCACATACATATAACTCACCAATCAACCTAACAAGCATGTGTTTGGTTTGTGGGAGAAAGCAGGAGTGCATGGAGAGAACCCACACATGCATGGAAAACACAAACTCCACACAGACAGGCACTGACCGACACAGGGATCGAACTAATAATTGTCTTGCTGTAAAGCACATGCACTACCTGCCGTGCAACTGTGCCGCCTTCTTAAATACTAACAGTCAAATTTAAACATTCAGTTAAATCCAGAATTGATGGCAATTATCGCTGAAGTCCACTCTTTCCCCCTGTGTTCTTTTCTGTGGAGTTTTTACATCACTCCAGCTCATTTAGTATCGTTCATCATCTGCTTTCCATCAGCCTGGCCTCACAGTGGACCCGGCGAGCCACAGTAGGAGGAGAATAATGAAGCACATTGTTTGCTCTGAGAGGTCTGAGAAGATCTGTCACAGCAGGTGAGACTCTTCTCTTCCAGCTGGTGCTAATGAGGCCTGCCAGGACTCTCTGTGGTTCCCCATCTCCACTGTCAGAACAGGATTTGCAGATTAAGTCACATTGAGATCCGCTTCCTGTTCTTTCCAAGTGAACTTACATAAGTGCACGAGGCATCATCAACACATTCCTGCTCACGGTCGTGTAGGTTTTTCCGTGTGATTGCCTCTCTGAAATGGACCGTGGCTTAACGTGACGATGACTTTATGGAATGTTAATTAGTGCAGCGGATGATGGTTATGAAGGTTTCCACATAAAAACAACCCGGTGAGAGCTAGCCATGATGTCAGCATAAACATGGATTGAAAACAGGTCTGTCTGCACAACATCTCTTTCCACCGATTTATCTACCTCCACATCTGCTGCAACTTTGGTCTCCGTTGGCATCAACCTTTATTTCATCATTAGAATCATCATATAAAATAAAATAAATCTTGTCTAAATGCCCAAGGCCATATGAACCATTTTTTTAATTTACTAAAAATTGCTTAACAACATGTAACTAACAGTTGTTTCTCAAAGTTGATTGTGCAGTTGTGGGTTATTTTGGTCTAATTAACCCTTTCATGCACGTTGCTCACTACAGTGGACAAATATATGGAATAACATTTATACCCTTTAGGTTGCAGTACCAGATCCAACTACCAGGTGGAAAATACTCAAATCATTGTCTTAAGTTTCATAAAAATAATATTATTGAACATTTTTACAGAGATATTGCATCTTAAATCTTAAAGTAGCTTACAAAGGTTCTGTACTCAGATTTCACATATTTTTGTATGTTTATTTTAAGTTTTAGTGTAATTCACAAATGCATAGTTTGATTAAACAGCAATAACTCATACAATATGGATTTTGCTCTTAACAAATGTTTGTCAAAGATGTGTTTGTGGATTTTTATTAAGTTCCACTTAATTGCTATTCATGCTGTTAATGCATGGTGCCCACTGTACAGATGCATAACTCCCTCTAACTATAACGTCGAAAAAATTCAACATGATTTTTAACTTATTGAAAAGTTAAAAAAAAAAAAAAAAAAAAGCATTTAAACAGTTTTCTTTTGTGATTAAATAATTCATGCATGAAAGGGTTAAGACACTTTGCAGGAGGAGTAGGTCTCAACTTTTAAGGATATTGTCCATAAAGATCCCAATTTTTTCCACTACAAACCCAGTTCTAGGCAGCTTTTAGCAAAACTTAAAAACTCATTGTAACTGGCAGGCTTAGCCTCCTGTCACACAGTCATTGGTCAAAGCAGGTAAATCTTTAGCAACATTACGTAGGAACCATTTTGATGCTTCTGTACTCAACATAAGATCTCTCCATGCACCTGCATCGTCATAAGACACAAGGCGGTGTTGCACCCTCCTCTCAGTCAGTCAACATTTGCTACCTAACAGAGGGTGGTGAAGCAGGCAAAATCGTTGTAATGGGCCTGAGAACCATATTGATTGAAAAAATCAATAGTTTAGAGGAGACTTCCCAGATTTGGCTCTGCTAGTGTCTACAGCCTGTTGCTCACAAACTGTTTGTGTGTTTGACTGTTGCTGTGATGTCTACATGCTTAAAGGCTCACATTGGAGAATTCATTTGGTTAATCAAGATAGACTGATGAGGTTTTATCATCACTGTGGTGCTGGATTAATACACTGTGTCCTCGAGCATCAACAGGAATTTCTAGCATATCACGTAGAAACATATGTGAGCATCTTACCCACAGCGAGCGATGGAGCCCAATGCTGCACAGTGTTTTTACTGGTTTCCATCTTCCTCTACATTATGTGCCTTAACGCATACAAGAAGCAAAGAAATCAGGATTTATGAGGAGGTACTGAAGGGATTTTCTTGGTTATCTTTAATCAATCAATCAAACTTTATTTGTATAGCACTTTTCATACAGGACTTTGTAATACAAAGTGCTTTACATGGGAAAAAAAGATCAAATGAAATGACAATAAGTGAAATAAAAAGATGAAAATTGCATAATTGCATAAAATGAAAACAAAAGACCCAGCAACCCCCCTCCCCCAAACCACATTCAATATACACACTCACCTACTGAAACACACAAAGACATAAAAAAAGAAATTCTGACAGAAAACAAAATTAGAGGACTGAGGGAACGCAATCTTGAATTAGAAATGAGTAAACACAGGGGCTAAAACTAAAAGAATAGTTAAAAGTACTTGAAAAATAATAGAGGGTAAGATAAGTCAATGTGTAAATACGAAAATAAATAAAATAATATAACAATATAAAATAAAAGTTAGATAAATAATAAGGTAAAATGAGAAAGTGGAACATCAGGTGCATAATAAAATCAGCTAAAACAGGAAAATAAAAGGAAAAGCATTTAACAAAGAATAAAGTTCCAAATAAAAAGCCTGAACTGAAATGTAGAAATAAAACAGAAAAAAAGGGTTAAAAAGTTGAAATATAACGTAAAATAATAATAAATAAAATCAGCTAGAAGCCAGATTAAAAAGGTAGGTTTTGAGGTCTTGAATCACTCAGCCGATCGTGTTAATCTGTGTCACATACTGTAGCATAGATAGTGAAGCATCCAGCTGTTTCAGCGAGTGAAATGATTTACTTTCTTTTTCAACATCGAAGTAGAAATTGGCTCACAGAGATGTGTTTTAGCATGCCTTTGAGTCAACCTTGAGTCAGTAAAAAACACTACATGACTGTTTCTCCATGTGTACATTAAAAACACTGATGTACTGTTGAAGGGGAAATACAGGGCATAGGATTACATTTTTAATTAATGTATTACGGGCAGGAATCTTGCACTGACAGAGGTGTGTAAGTCAGAACCATAAACCCAAAGACAAACCCCAGTTTAACACTTGTTCCACTATACACACTATTTTTAGTCTAAACTTCTTCTACAGGGAATGAGAGATAACAAGAATGAACAAGTTTTGAATTAATGGTGATTTCTTTAACATTTTATTTCTCCCACTTGAGATCATCCTTGAAGCTTTTCCTGAGAGATTTATTCAGAGCTATTTAAAGAGGAAAATTGGCACCTCCTTTAGATGACTGCTCCATTTAATTCCAAGCAAATATGCCCTATATATTGATTCATTAGTGGAAACTGTTCTTATCTTATGTTTATCTTTTTAGGAGCTTCAAGACAAAATTCAGTATTTTATGTGATCAGTTGACCCGCTGTGATCTGACTGAAAGACCTGAGTATGTTAATAAATCATGAAAGTTACCTAATTTGATATTTGCTTATTCAACACCCTCCCTGTTTTCTCCTTAAACAGTCTAAATAAAATTTGTTTCCTCGAGCTTCAAGGGTGTTTTTTGATGCTTACCAATCAAAGTGTCCCAAACTTACCTTTTAATCACTTGTACTATCATTGATATAGTTCTGAAAAATCAGGTTGCATGGATCCGCTGTTATCTGTGAAGGAGTTATTACAGAAAGTTTAGCAGTTTAACTGAATATTATGTTGCATTTTTCAGTATCTTGCACAAGGTCATCACTGTCCTTAAAGTGAAGTATACAATCCTGCTTGCTGCTTACTGTAGTTATACTCAGAGTCAGTGGTAGAGACTTTGACAAGACACTTTACCCACCACCCCGACCACTTCATGTCTGAAAGTGAGGAGTCTCCATTATAAGCTGCAGTCCAGCTGCCTGCTTGATGAAAATCACCGAAAGAGGAGGATAAAAGTAACAATGTAGAGGAAAGACAAGCTAATCTGATTAGATATGACAAATATCTCTTCCTCGAGAGAAGTTGTTTGATGAAATAGAGTTTGACAAATCATTCAATCACTTGTCCGTGATGAGCATAACCGTCGTCTTTAGAGACATATCCATCTTGGGGTGTTGATGGGGCAGTCTGATAGGGAGTTCTGTTGGAAGGCTGCAGGTTCGAGCACAGCTCCAGCTATCACATGACGATGTGTCTTTGGGCAAGACTCAATGTTTGCTCATGCTGCCAAATCATTCATTCATTCATTTTCTATACTGCCTATCCCTTTAAGGGTCACCAGGACCACTCTCACATTCATACCTCAGGGCAATTTGGAGGCACCAATCAACCTAATGAGCATTTGGTATGTAGGAGGAAGCCATAGTGCCTGGAGAGAACCCACACACCCCCAGGAAGAACGTGCAGTCATAATGCTAAAGGGCCCTACCCAGCTCGAGGATTGAACCAGCGGCCTTCTTAAAGTGATGCATGTGCACTACATGATGAGGCACTGTGCAGCCCACTGCTAAATCAGTGGTGTGTTCATGGGAATGAAAGGATGTGAATGTGCTGGCTGATACTAATGGCCTTCATTCATAGAAACTAAAGAACAGGGCTATATGATCTCATAACCACTTTACCATAAACCATCTTTCTATTTGATTAGCGCTCTGGATCAATACAGCATTCAACAAGGCAGGCAGGATGGTAAATATTTCTTTATTTGTCATTTTATACTTGTCCTAAAAGCAGGGATCCTTGTAAAAAAGCTAAGACAGTTGCAGAAATAATTTGGGTCGGGCCTGGTAAGGGTCTCACCCAGAAAAAATCAGGACATTTTCAGTTTTGTACAAGCATGATAGAGGTGAAAATGTGAATATATCACAATCACATAACAGAAAAAATGCTGCAGTCATCCTGGTCTGAATGGAGCACAATCTTCTAAAGAAATTTCTGATGCTGTTTGCCCTATCGCGTAAGAAATAAAAAAATCCTTGAAATGAATTCCTGGGTCCACATTTGGATTTGGATCACCACCAAAATCTCATCCCTTCTTTCTGACTCCATGGCCAACACTCACTGATAAATTCATCACATTGAGTTCATAACTTTTTGAGCTATTCTGTTAATAAACTAATCGAAATAATTAACAAACACTGGCAGAGGCATTCTTTCCTTTACACAGGTGATAATACTTTTTATCAGCCTTGTTTCATTGCTGAAAGAGTTAAAAATGATATCAAAGAAAGGCAGTTCTTTATATCCGAGTATCATATAACAGCATTTTAGTATCTTGCGCAAGGTCATCTCATCCTTTTATTTGTCTTTTATCATGAATATCTTTTAGCACAAAGGATCAAGCTCCTTCACTGTATCGCTCTATTGGTTAATGGAGGTCTTACTCCATTAAAATTGGGTCTTCTTATAATAAATGGACTTTCTTGTGCTTGGAGGTTCAGATTAGTGTTCTTTCGGAGCCTGTGAAACTGGGATAATGTCTCTAAAGGTTAACGTTTCTATGTAGGTCTAGGTTTCAGCAGCCTCTCAAGGCCTTAACAAAGCGAGGCCCAGTTTTGTCACCCTCATGGTTTTGTCCGCTCCCAGTGAAGCCTTTGGGTGTTGAGTGAAATGAATCCTGGGTAAAGGCTCAATTAAAAGGCGGGATCCCTCGGTATGCCGGAGGCACTCTGCGGTCTTCCCAGTCTGAATAGAAAGTGTCAGGAGGCGCTAAAGCATTGAGCAGTGACCGTCAACTCAGACTGACAGCATGTCATCTCTCCTCTTTCAGCTTCACCAAGCAGTGCCCCCTACTCAACCCCCCACGTCACAAACACACACACGAGTCCACAAACTACACACACCACGTCCTCAGCCGTTTTTGTACATACTGTACATACCAGACACACACATGCAGTCTCCCATTCTTTGATTATGAAGCATCAGGGCAGCCCTGGTGAGTAACTCATTGACTCAGACAAATATTATCACGTTCCCTCTCACGCATGCTCTCTTCTTAACAAACAAAAAACGGCTAAAAATGTGCAGTGGCTGTTTTTTCAGTGACAACAAAAGACAAGTATAGCTGGAAATAAGTCTTTGGTGATGAAAACTTTGTTTAACCTAGATTTGCTCCTTATTAGCCTGAAAAGATGAGACCAAAAAAAATTAAGGGCAGGAAACTGAACATTCAAAATGTAAGAAAATCATCTTCGTCTGCTTATTGGGATTTTGAAGTTGTGTTAGTGACACATTATTTCATATCATCACGTCATATTAGCACAGAATTTATAGCAAGACATGTTGATGAAGTACCATAAGTGAGGGTATGGATATAAATGATTAAATGAAATGGCACTGTTGCAAGTAGAAGTCCTTTGTTTAGGGAGTTCACAAGTTTATTTTAGCTGATCTAGGAATCAATTGAACATATGCATTATTAAGACTAGATTTGTTTTACTTTGGCAAATTAGTTAAAGGGACTGTGAGGAGTTTCTAAGTAATTGCAAAAAAGTCTCACTTTTAGATGTATGCCTGATGGAAATACACACTTTAAGATGAATTTTATAGCATCAAAATAGGTTATCTATAAATGCTATTCCTTAGCCTTCCGGTCGGATCGGACAGGACTGGACTGGACTGGATACTCAACTTCGGGAACTAGACAATTAAAACTAGAGCAAATTTATATTATTTTATTATTTATATTACACGTCTTAGAGCACCGGGCTGTAAGTACTGATATATAGCTGGCTACAAAACTACGATACTAAGTTTTCCAAAAATTGCTTGTTGTCACACACCAAAAACTACCGCTACGTAACTAGAAAGAGATAGATTACCTCGTCGCTTTGCATCCTGTAAGTTGTTGAAAAAAGAAGTTGTAAAGCAATGCAGAGTTCTGAGCAAGGTCCGAGCTGCTTCACAACAAACACACGCTTTGGACAGCACACGTCTTTTGGTGCGTTCCAGTTGCAGTCAGAAGTAGGAATTTTGAGTTCCAAGTAGGAAACTGCAACTGGAACGTCCCCCAAAGTCTGAATTTCCGACTGGGAGCTCGGTGAAACCTCGCCACCCCCGAGTTGACATTCGAAGATGGATGCCCCCAGTGTGAACAGTTATTTAGCTCCTGTAATAATCAATTTATTTGCACTTCTGACTGGGGTGTGTCGCTCCAGATCAGCTGTATACATAGTATTGCTAGACTTATACTTACAAAAATACTGCCATTGTGATAATCACATTCTTCATACAACAAGGCATGGCATGCTAACAACAGCTAACAATAGCCTGGTAGATCGGCTTTTTTTTTTCTGACTTCAACTGGAACGCTGATAACTCTGAGATGATGTCACTCCCAGTTCCGCGGATACTGGAACGCAGCATTACGACAGTCGCCGCGCGTGCTCATGGGTAGCAGAGCCTTTTACGTTGCTGGTAATAGATTCTCCTCACAGTCCCTTTAATAATAATAATAATTAGGGATGTAACGGAATTTCGTGCCAAGAAATTTGGCGAAATAAAAAATAACTAAAATTCAAAGACGTACAAAATAAAAGCACAAAATAAAAATAGCAAAGGGGCCATGCACTACTGAGACTGGTGTTTTTTTTACCCTCCTCACCTACCGTAGCAAAACACTCGCTTCAAAATGGAGGAAGATGAGGTCGAGGAATTAGCTGAGGCTCCTTTGTCAAATGAATCGGTTGTGTGGACCTATTTTTGATTCCCATGTATAAGACGAGAGAATGGTGAGAAGATTGCTGACTCTACAACAACTGTGTGCAAAATATGCCGCCACGGTTCGCCACCACAAAGAGAAGCTACTGCAAGCTGCTGTACTCTGTCTGTTTTGTCTACTGTGACATGTGCTGCTGCCTCTCTTGGCCAGGTCACCCTTGTGAAAGGGGTCTTGACCTCAATGGGTCTTTTACCTGGTTAAACAACGGTTAAATAAATAAATAAAAAGCTACACGGAAAAAACAACTAGCAAAAGACTAAACGACTCTACAGAAAGCATTCGCTGCACCACAGCTAGCTGCTAGTAGGCGAGCAAAAGACATAACATAGAGTAAAGGCTTTTTTACAGCCATGATATGCAACCCTTTTCTGTTGTCGATGACGCTGGATTTCGACAGTTGGTCCACACACTGGAGCCAAAGTATCACATCCCATCATGGACACACTTCAGTAAAACAGTGGTTGCAGCAATGTATGAGAGATTGGGAGTTAAAGTAAAGGAGACACTGCAAAAGGTGAGAGAGTAGATATAACAACAGATGAGTGGACCTCTGAACTGCAGCTCTGAGGACTGCTATTTGTTTTCCTTTTCATTCAAGAATGCAGTTATCCTGATTGTTACAACAGCAAAACACTTTTTATTGAGATTTTATGTTAGTATTTGCACTGTAATCTAATAAGGGGGGAAAAAATACAATTGTGTTTTTTTTCAAAGAGCATTTATTTTGTACTGATGCAATATTTTTTGTATGTCTGCATTAGGAAGAAAATAAAGAGCTTTAGGTTTTTGCACAACTTCCTTCTGTATCTTTAATTGCATTGTGAGTATTACATATCGTGAGCCCTGTTTCGTATTTCGTATCATTTCGTATGTTTTTACACCCCTAATAATAATAATAATACATTGTATTTATAGAGCGCTTTTCTAGTCATTCAAAGACGCTGTACAGAGGGTAAGAACATCATAGTAAACAGCAGAATAATAAAAACATGATTAAAAAAAAGAAAAAATAGAATATAAATTAAAACAGTCATACATTAGAACAATACTAAAATGGTGGAATTTTGACAAGAGTTTTTTTAACACCTTTTTAACACTCAAAAATGTACTATTTTTAATTTGATTGACTGTGATGACGGTTGGTTGGTGACTCTGAATCACCTTTAGGTATGAGTGTGAATGGCTTTCCATATCTCTGGTCCTGGGATCGACTGCCGACCGGTTTAGGGTGTACCTCGCCTCTTGCTCAATGTCAGCTGGGATAGGCTCCAGCCCCCCTGCTACCCTAAAGGGATAAGGGGTATAAATGATGAATGGATAATTCAAAATTTAGAGGTCAAATGAAGCTACAGCTTTTTTGGCAATAATGAAATTCTGGCCCCTGGTGAGAACACAGCCTCTGCACTCATGCACACTTGTCCAATGCACACTTGCTCAGAAATGTACAGTCACGCAGACCAGCATGAGCACTCTGTGACAAAGTAATTAGTCGTCATTGTTCAGCATCCTGGTGGTTTGCGGTCTGGTCAAATAAAAAAAAAAAAGCTCCAGTTTGCCTCGTTAATCGTGGTATCAACACATGGGAAATATAAGCCACCACTCTTTTTTTTCCCTTTCAAAAAGTTTGTGCAGAACAGCATCCAAAGCCCAAACTATCAAATACCCCCAAGAGAACTCCACCAGCATTGTCTGCATTGTTTAATGACTGCAGCAACTTGTTTGGATATAAAAAAGTGGCCTTGATTCCAGGAGTTTTTTATCTGTCTCCTCTCTTGGATCGGTTGCCGGAAGAAACAGAAGCGCTTTGTTAACGGGCTCATTCAATGAGGTGAAAGCGTTTAAACGGTTGACCCAAATGTGCCCGAGTAAAAGCGCCATTAGAAAGGAAAGCAAAGTGGATCTTTGGACGGGTAAATAGCACAATCGTTTCTAATATACACCGTGTTGGGTGCAGTGGCATGCTGCCGAGGGCCGGGGTCATTTCTATTCAAATGTCTGCAGTCACGTGTTCCAGGCTGTTTTCGCTTGGCTGAGCCCGGCTCGCTGGATTGGATCACCAATTTAAGTCCCCCTGATTAGAATGTTGAAGTGAAGCAGCACATGATTCACCTTCCCTCGGCTCCGGTATCAAGCTGTTTGTGTCTGCACGCCATTCAACACCAGCCAGTGCTTTGCAAGAGCTCTAAGAGTGTGAGGAGAGTTTATTGGTACAGTTGTACAAAGGCAATCTACCTGTTTGTTTTTATTATGGTGACAGGTTTGGTGCTGAATCCTCTCTGCTACACTGTTTATGCTGTACACTTAGCAGAACTCTTGGCAAACAACCTGTGAGACACTGTTTTCTTTGTGTATTTTGGTGAGGAAACTGTGTATTTTTGTATTTTCTATTTTTTGTCCACGAGGGAAACATTGATCCAGGTTTTATTTCCAATTCAGGGCTGCAGCAGCCATCAGAAACATTCAGTCATGTAATTTATATTTTTCCAGGGACTTTGGGTGTTTTAGAAGCCTGATGGGATTTTTACAGAGCACTGTTAGAAACTTTAACATTTATGAGCTGATTCTGGTGTTGTCAGACATATGAACAAGTACATATCCACCGGAATCCCATTTAGAGAAAAAAACATTTGGGTTGTAATAAAGTATTAATGTATTTCAGTCCACTTTTTCCAAAACATTTCAGAAACAGCATCAGGGCAGAACAGTTTTATTATGTTACTACTGTAGACAGTAGAAACCTTCTGTATAATCTGAGTGTCATCAGCAGTTTGGTTATTAGCTGATATTTGAAACACTGTCTCAAACCAACTTTGGATCAATTCATGCTGAGGTCAGACTTTTTCTTTGGTGATGACGTTCACTTTGTCGGATCAGGCAACAGTAGAGCCATACATTTGTGCTGTGACTTCCCGTACAGGCTTGTCTAACTTCACTGACAACATTAGAAGGATGGGCAACACAGAGGATGACAAGCATACTGCATTAAGAGAATCTTACTTTTATTTCTATCTGCAAACATTATGTTGAATGAGATGCTAGTTAGCTGTTAAATGCATCAGCATCTCACCTTGTTGAATCTACTATTTCTCTCAATTTTAAAGTTTGCAATTGCTCCTTTACACCACATCATAAAGACCAGATGCTGTTTTTCAGAGCCTGACTAACTTTTTCTGTCTCTAAGTTCTCAAGCCACAAACCTCAGGATTTACATCCACGATGGTCTCTCTGGTCAATGTCTCTGACATAGAGGGACAAGCTGTAGGTGGCAGGACAAAAATCCAACCTTCTACTTCCTGTTGTGGGCGTGGGTGATCTGTTGTTGTCAATTATGGTTCAATACAAGAGAGGGAACTACTTAGTTCTGAACTCCTCTGGCCAACAGGTGTCTGACCCTGGCATGAGGATAAAGTATTTTTAAAAAATAAATAAATAAACAGAACAGAAACAGAAATAAAAAACGCATAAGACATAGTAAGTGGACGGACATTTTGTCAGTTTAAGCCTTATAAACACAAATTATAGCCAGAAAATTCTCATTTTTATGTTTATGTTTGTTTATTTCACTTTCTACTGAAACCCTAAAAAATCTAAATTTCCATAAAATTTAACATGTATATTTTTGGATAAATTAGGTGGTTTGGTATCTGATAATCCATTTTAGGACATTTTTATCCTTCATCTGATTGTATCCAGATGTTTTTTTTATATAATTTGTTGATCATATTGATTAGATAGAGGTATCAGAGAAGTATTTTTCAAGCATGATTTAAAAGGAATTAAAGGGTTAAACACAGAGCAGAGGACAACAAACCCAGATGGAGTGTGGCTTAACTTTTATTTAGAATGCATTTCTCAACTTTATATTTTCACAGGATTTGGATGATAAAAACTGGACATTCTGAAACAGTGGTGATTGCTCTAAGACTGTAAGGGGAGCTCAGCTTCCCCTAAAATGTCCCCAAAGAAAGTGGTGATATGTCCTGCTGTGTGTACATTTCATTGACTAAATATGCGCTAGAATACCTTCATCTTTTGTTCAGAATCAGCTACTTATCACAGGTAACTGGAGCGACTTCCTTCTCATTCATCCCCGCAGCGTCTCAGCGCTTTAACACAGTCGGACGCTGAGCGTCTTCTGACTTCGATGGGGAAGTGTAGAGTGGGTTGTTCCACTGTGGAAACTGGACGGTCATTGGATAAACGCTGGGCTTTGTCCCACCCATCAGATGCTCAGCATCTCTGGGGGTCTATGAGGCAGTGGGCTGGCCTGGACGCTCGGCTTCTGCATGACGATTGGATGATCTGTCTGAGGCCGAATCCCTTTTTGATTGACAGTGAAATGAGCCAATCAGCAATCTTGAAGTATAACCCTCCACCGCAGCATCTGTTAAGTTTTACATTCAGTTGTTCTGGAAAGGAGCTTCTCCTGTTTAAAGCGGCTCAAGTCTTACACCCACAGCACAATGGGCCAGGGCCGTTTAAGCAGCCTCGCTCTGCTGACCATAGAGAGAACACTGGTAAAACCAGCAGCCGCTACTGTTCTGAAAGTGGGGGGTTTGAATTGATTTCATTTCAGTGAAATGTTGATAGATTTGTTTGATTGTTTTTATTTTGTATGATAGATCTATATGATGTGCAGTTACTGAAAAATTAGACTTATGCTGCAGTACAATTTTATTAAACAATAACATTGAGTGTCATTCACTGTCTTCCTTCTGCATCCGTACACCCCGGCATTTGGGTCACAGCAGTGCAGCAGGACTTCTTCAGACAGTTGTCTCAGTGCCTCTGTTGTTCTTCTGTTAACTTCTGACACAGACTCAAACATGTTCCTGTGAGCAGAGAATTGATCTTTATGAAAAGAAAAGGCACTTGTTGTTAGAGCAGGAGAACAGGGAGCACTTTTTTTTTTACCAAGAGCACAGGATTCAGATGTTTTGGGTCAGCTTTGGCACACACTTTTGTCGTGCTCATATTTTTATGCTAAATTTGCCAAATGGTCTCTTTTCTATCTTTTTTTTTTTTTTGCAGAGGCATCCATCATTTTGAGAGATTTGTTGATATGTTCTTGAAGTGTAACTGTGACCAGTACATTTATTGTCTTTGACGTTCTGTCTGCCTTCACAGAATCTTTTGTGCCGTTTAAGCACATGCACACGGTTTTCCCCAAACACCTCAGATAATGGACCAAAAGATGCAGCTGCTGTATTGTTCAATTTCACCAAAAGTCTCAATGTTAATGCTCAACTTTTAAGCTTATCCTTTTTCAACACCTTAGCAAAAACGTTCACTTCTATCGGGAGCCATCAGTGAACAACAGACATCACTTATTGTACACTTATATCCTTGTGTGTGAATACACAACCTTTAAGATTTAAAACTCAGTGTGACTGTGAACCACAAGGTTTTATCCACAATCAGGCTGACTGTTACAATCACAAAAGATACTTCCAATAAATCCCCCCCCCCCCGGAAAATGAAAAATGATACTTAGAACAAAAATAAAAAATCAGAAGAGCCTCATATACTTGGTGTTAACAGTGCTCCGTTTCATCTGCAACTTGTACAATTGGGTAATTTTTAAAAGCCATAAATATGTAAAATATTAATGCTGAGTTAGGAATTATTTTAAATTTATTCCAATCAGAAATCAGCGCACCACCCACAACTACAAATTCATCTTCGCCCAAACCAGCTACTGAAACCCAAATATACAGACCATGCAGTCCACAGAATATCCTCTAATTGTTAAATTGCTGGTCTTATATCCCCACTGTATTATATTGATTAGTGTTGTAAAACCAGCCGACGCTGCATTTATTCTCACAAACATTTTTCAGAGCATCAGTTGAATGAAAGCACTCTCACTTTCTCAGCTCGATTACATAGTCCACTGAGCTGTGAGAAGTTACAGGAATCTATTCTGTCAAAACTGGGAGCTGGAAATGTGTTTCATGGAAGGTGTGAATGCATTTAGTCAAAGTTTATTTTTGATCATTTTTCAGTTCGGCCTTGACTCTGTCATGCAACGGCTCAAATAATTCAGTTATAATTGACCCTTTTACTAAGAGTCATAATTAGTGACTGACACCTCCAGACATTGCAGAAAGTGTCGTCCTCACTCTTTTGGTCTCATGTTTTCTCTGAATGTATTTTAGGACATTTTTTTTTATCTCCTTTTCTAAAATAGAGCAACATGTGTTAACCAGCTCACTGATGGGTGTCTGCCAAAGATGCTTCATGTCTCAGTTGGTAAGAGCTGATTAGGAAACTGGTTCACTGCTCTTTCCCTGCTGTTCGTGAACTCCTCATCAACACATCAGAACTGGAAATATTTGGATCTTAGAGATGAGTAGAAATACTGTTTGGAGATCTCATACCCTCATTTGTAAATCAGTGCAGGAGCACTATAACCAAATAATCTCTCAAGGGTTTTAAGGGCTGGCAAATCATCAACTTCAAATTGACCTCTGAATTTGGATAGTAAACTATGATCAGTCACATTTCTAACACTTCTTTAAATGTGATCATGTTGACTTTTAAAACATTTCAGCCCACATTGACTTTAAGAAGCAAATGTACCTTGAGTCTTGATTTTGAAATTAAAGTAATGGGAATAAATATATTTCATGAGCTTTTGTTTATTCATCACCAGGGAGAGAGTCAAGTGCTGCATCAGCTCAAAGGCAGAGTAGTGTGTAGGAAAATGTAAATGAAAATAATCTACAGCTAGCATCTGGAAGTTTCAGGCCTCTTAGGTATAAAATCACTAAACGTGAGAAACAGGCTGGAGTGTTTTATCCTTTGGTTGTGTGATTTTTAAAAATCTAATGATGAGCGGATGAACATTAAAGGATAACTTCGGTTTCTGCAGCTTTTACATTGTTTATAGAATGAGTTAAAACAACATACTCACCCAGAAGGCTTTCCTGACCCAAACAGTGCTTCAGGAGATATTTATATCCAAAATCGAGCAGCAGACATCGATATAATGGTAGCCCGTAGGGCATAGATCATCCTAAACCTGCATTAATCGTCCAAAAACTCATGTTTTTCACCAATATTCCTTCATGATCCGTTCCGGATGGTCCTCCATTGCAGTCTGTGTCACCCCACACAGCGCTGTGTGGCTGTGCTGACCTCTGAACTGACGAGTTTGTTTACGTGCCTCCGCGCATGCGCAGTGCGGCTCATTGTTTCAGGGGAAGACGGCTGGCTACAAGTCGACTTTCTTCTTCCAGTTTTGTGCAAAATGGACAAATATCTATCAGATGAAGGTGTTATGGAGGACACCTTTGAATATGATGGGTGTCCTTACAGCTTCGAGCCAGAGTTTACAGATGAGGAGCTCATCGAAAGGAGGACGCGGAGGCAGTGCTCCAGAGAGTACTACGCAGGTGCGGAGGCACATAAACAAACTCGTCAGTTCAGAGGTTGACACAGCCACACAGCGCTGTGTGGAGTGACACAGACTGTATTGGAGGACCATCCGGAACGGATCATGATGGAATATTGGTGAAAAACATGAGTTTTTGGACGATTAATGCAGTTTTAGGAGCGGCAATCTATGCCCTATGGGCTACCATTATATCAATGTCCGCTGCTCGATTTTGGATCTAAATATCTCCCGAAGCACTGTTTGGATCAGGAAAGCCGTTCTGGGTGAGTATATTGTTCTACTTCATTCTATAAACAATGTGACAGCTGCAGGAACTGAACTTTTCCTTTAAGCAAACTTGAGCTTTGAATGAGTCCATATTTTGCATTAATCCAGGCTCATATTCATTTTTTGATGTCATCTGGAGTATGTTTACAACAGCTGAGGTCCACAAATGTGACTTAGTTTATTTATTTCAGAGATTATAGCCATTGGCTGGTTTTCATATTGTCCCTGAATGCAGGAGGAAAAGCTAATTATTACTGCGCTATCTCGAAGTCTATTCACATTCAACAAGTCTACTGCACTATCTCTTAAGTATATAGACCAAATAGATATGCCATCAAAGTGCTACTCTGAATGGAACAAGTACAAAAAGATACATGACTGAAGTGCCATCCTGTTAGAAGGAGAAAGAAATAATATGAATAAATAAATCTGTTTCTAGCTATCTGTAATTTACATCTAACTAAAATCCAAAAACAACAGATCTATTAAATTTAGGAAGAACCATACCTTTGTCTGTCCTTTGGGGCTCACTTTACTGTGGTTTGTTCTTCCTCTTTCATTGCAGTTACTCTTAGAATAATTTTAACAACTTTTAGAGCTCTTCATGGCCTCTCGTACCTCTTGGACCTCTTTGTCCCCATTCCACGGCTTGGTCTCTAAGATCAGATCAGACCAAAGTCTCCTGATGGACCCCACACATGCTTTAAAATCCAGGAGATCACTTTTCTTAGTTTATGATGCTCTTACTTTTACACTTTGATGAATTAACTGTTGACTTAAAGAAACAGCTGACAATATATTGATTCAGATACTTTTTTTGGATGTAAGTGTTTCACCCTGTTCATTGTACTTATTGTAAAGCACTTTGTGTTTTTTCTTTCTGTATCTGTGATAAGTGCTGTAGAAATCCGAATCAGCTTTATCTGAGAGGTATGTTAGACATACAAGAAACTTAACAGCAGTTTACTTTTCTCTCTAAGTAAAGACTAGATACTCACTAGAGTGAATATACATATACAAACAGAACAGAAACATAACTGAAGAACAGGAATTAAACATTTTAATAAGTAATACAATTACAGATTAGGAATAGATTAGGTCCAATATGTACAAGATAACAGCCACGACACAAAGTGCACAGGTGCACATACAGTTGAAGGATGTCATCTGCACAGGGACAGGCTGGATTTCAATGGATAATCATACTGGAGAATAGACAGACTTTGACAGTTAAGAGTTCACCACGGCAACAGCCTTGGGGAAGAAAATGTTCTTGTGCTTGTGTAATAAACTTTACTGAATAATTTAATGTTGAAAAGGCATCATGGGAACTCTCTAAGTCCATACTCTAAGGCATTTTTCTTAAGCCAGGACGGACATCAGTGAAAAGTTTGAATAAAATCCCTTTAAAGTCTTCTTGAGATATTACATCTGTGGTCCTACGACTGTGACTTCTGTCCTACGACTATCAACAGGTAGGGATGCACAATATTGGATTTTCACTGATATCAGATATGCCGATATTTTTTTTAATTCATTATCGCTGATACTGGTCCTGATATTTCTGGTCAAGAGCACAAGCTCTGCAACATAAATGGACTCGTTTCTTTCAGAGTTACTGTATATTTTCGTGAGGAACTGATGTAAAACATGAAAAACAACATTTAGCTCTCGCAATAATGAAACACTTTATTTTAGAATGTACCCGTGCGTTGATGAGAAGGTGTATCAATGTTTTACATTTGTGTAATTTGCTGATATTCCAGCTGATATATGGCCAACATGTGTAGCCAATATATCGTCTGTAAATATCTGCAAAAATTTCAATATTGGGCGATACCCATACTCAACTTTGTAGGCTGATGTTGATCGATAGCAAACTGATAGTTCTGTGCATTCCTACCAAATTCCATCAGTCCATCCTTGACACAGAGTGCACTCCCATGTGTAGGTTGAGGAACTTCTTCACAAATTTTGAGGTATTGCTTCCTCAAAAAGTGTCCTGAATGGAAATTGGTAAAGGCTGGATCAGGATGCTTCAGCCTCACCTGTCTCTAGCGCTAAGTCATGAGAATAATGCCTAAAGATGATTTTACACAAGGCAAAATAGAAAATAAAGATAACCGTCTTTACAACATCTGAGCAGAAAAGGGGAATTAGAGAGATAATTGTGATGAAGAGTTGAGTGGATTGATACACATGGAGACGATTCTCAGCCAGACACCAGAAGTATGAGAGGTGTCTTTGAGGCTGAGCACCTGCATTAGCTTCTCCCTCACGACAGACTCCTGAAACTACACTGCCATTTCTTTCCATAATAAAAAGTATCAAATATTTAGTGATATGCCCGATTTATATTTAATTATTTTGGGCTTCATCTTAATGGTTTTGAATCTCCTCTCGTGCATTTGTATGACAGCACTGAACTAAAACTCCTCTCAGGTGTCAAAACTCAAACTGAAGCAGAGGAAACAGCAAGAGGCCAGAACACGAACACATCCGTCCTCTAAAAACATCTCCATCAGGTGAATCCATATTTTATCAGGATTTGAGTTTCTTATCCATACTGAGAGGGCTGGGGAGGTGTTGTTGTTGGTATTCAACTGATAATTTCTCTGACCCACAATCCTCTTTGGTTACCCAGCAACAGGCTGCCTGACGCAGTCCCCCAGGAGGTAGATTTGGTTTAGGAAGCGGAGGAAACAGGAGGGAGGTTGGCCCATGGTGGGAGTCCTCACAGAGACGAGAGGGTGAGATTTCATTTTTTATCACGTATGGCTGTACGAGCCAATCAGCACCAACCCTTGTACCGACTTTATCTAATAGAGTTGCCCCAGGATGCCTCCTGGTCAGCTGCTGCAGGAATAAAGAACAGAGTCTCAGGAGAAATAAAAACCAGTGCACTGCTCTGCACCTGGACAAATGGATGATCCAGCTACTGTAGCTTAGCATGAAGCTTTCTGAGACCTCTCTGCACCGTAAACACTCCATCCATCCATCATCTATACACATTATTCCTTTTGGGGGCTGAGGCTTATCCCAGCTGTCAGTCAGCGAGAGGCAGGGTTTACCTTGGACTGGCCAGTCACAAACATCAATTCACACACATACACCCAAGGAATTTTTGGAGTCACTAATTAAAGCCACATTCACACACTGACTTTGACTGACACTCTATATTTATATCATATTTATACATTTAAAAACTTTAGTGCTCATATATACAGGTCCTTCCCTGCATCTTTGTATATATTGTTGGGTTGTGTTATTGTTCTTTTCGTGTCTATTGTATAATTTGTACTTTTTTTATTTTTATATATACTGAAGGCAAGTTTGCTCTATTTTCTATCCTTGTTTATACTTAAATTTATTCCTCCTGACCCTAATTTTTATACTTACTCTATTATATATTTGTTTTGCACCAATTTACCAAGTCAAATTCCATGTATGTGCAAATTTAATTGACAAAAAATACCAGTTCTCATTCTGATTCTGACAGTTTGGCTGACTTTGCCTAACCTTGCATAGCAGATGGGCCTGCCTGATTCAGTTCCTGAAATCCTGCAGATCCCCATCTTGCAGCGCACCGTAGACCAATGGATTCACTCGGCTAAAATTTTAACGGCCCAATCAGGGAAAAGAGGCGGAGCTGCGGAAGAGTAAAACAGCATCACTTCCTATCGAGCCGTGATGTGTATAAACAAAAAGATATAGATATACACGCAATGGATTCAGACATAGAAATACGTACGGATCGGGTAGTGACTCCTGTCATAGATACTTAGTAAAACTTGGCGAAATCTGCCCTCCTCAGAAGTTTAGTTTTAGTGTAAGAGGATAGTATAAGGCCGTTAGCTGTTAGCAGCTAAGTTAGCGGCTAACGGCTAACTTTATACGCTACGCACATAAGCTACGTCATACCGGGGCTTGATGTGTATTGGCCTGTGGTGATCTTCTTCTTCTTTGGATCGAACGGTCGTCCGATCGCTAGCTACTGATTGTTTTGAAGGTCCCGCCTCTGAAAGCTAATCAGAAGAGCAGCTACCCAGATGGACTTGTGAAATATTTCCGTGGCGGACATATGAAACTATCCATCTGGCATGTCAGGTTAGACTTTGCCCATGTAGAGGGAAACTTCATGCTGCTTTGAACTACTTCAGGCAGTGAAGAACTAAGTTTGCATCATTAGCGAAGCGCTGAGGTTTGTCAGTTATGTCAAAGATTTCTTATGTCAGCTTGTAAAGGCTCGCGACAGCTGTCCTCTACTTACCTCAGCTACCTTCAGCTCCAGCTACTTCCTCCTCAGGCTTAGACTCCTGCTTTTTGACTTGAGGCACCCTTTTGTGGGTAGCGGTCTTTCATCTTCTAAAAGTGATGTCTGAATACTGAGATCATCTGCAGCAGCTTGTGATAAAATACCACATTTACTTAATATGGCGTTCTGTAAATGATGTCACAGTAGGCTACATATTTACAATGTTCAGCAGCCCCAAACTCTGTAAGGCCAAAGTTTCATGCTAATTTCTATATAAGCAGTCGTTTCCTGCAGTTGTTGCACTTATGGCTCACTCCTTTTCCTGCTCTAAAGGACACTGATTAGGCCGTGCTGCTTTGGGCTGCTCACAAATGTAGATTGGAGTTTGACAAGATTAATCAGCCCTGATCACAGACACTGAATCAGGCTGATCCATCTGCTGTTAAAGGTTAACAAAGCCTGCCAAAATATGATATTAATAAAAATAAGATTTAGATACCTAAGATTAATACAGGACCACCATATTATGTAACAAATCAATCTTCCTGTCAACACATAAAAAACACTCCGAATGCAGACAAAAGTAGCTCATATATTGCTGTTACATCTATAAACAATTGTTTCATGATTAAGTTACCTTAATAATACAATTCATGACCCTGAAAACCCACATGTAGCACTCAGAATCATGTTGATACCATTATCACTTAGACAGTTGATGAGCATAAATGATCATTAGCAAGTAGCGTTACCTTGATCACCACCAAAATGCCATAATTTATATGTTGGGCCATTAACATCCCCTAAAATTTCTGCAAAATCTTTCTCGTAGCTTATGTGTAATCTTGCTCACAAAAAACAAAACAAATATTCCCTGACAAAAACATAACCTCCTTGGTGGAGGTCAAAATGATTTGTACTGTTCAGTGTCTTGTAAAACACTGCAGTGACATTGTTTGGGTTCATGATGTAAAAATTACATTCAAATAATTCACATGAAAAAAATACATCTGTAACTTAATAAGGCTTGAAATGCACACTAATGCAGTTAAAGGGCCCATATTTTGCTTTTACTCAGTTTCAGACCTTTTTATGTCTTCAAAGGCATGTTAACAATTGCTAATGATTGAAAAAAAACTCTAGTTTTTCACATCTGGAGTACCTGTGACCCAGCTGAACCTTCAGTTTGTCAGGAAGCGCTGTCCCAGCTCCTGTTGCCACAAAGCCCCTTTCCCCCGATGACCTCTGTCCACTCTGATGGTTTGACTGGTCTGCTCTGTGGTGAAGGACAACAACGTCTTGATATGGTCTCTTTAAAGCATAAATTCAATGAAGACACTGATAACACAATGGCTCATGATTACCATAATAAAGTGTTGCAGATAACCACGAGTGCTTATAGCTATGATTGCAGTTCTTGAGCCTCATTATAATGCAGTAGAAGTATGATCATTATATCCCATCATGCATGCAGAGGAGGGCTTCATGGAGGTCGACCCTCTGTTTTTCCTTCCTCGGTTACATCTTGTCAGTCGGAATGCCTCACCTGTTTGGGAGAAAGGTGTGTCAAAAACAAAACCCAGACTGATCTGTCGGGAGCTTTGCTCTCTGTGTACCATAACACACCTGAGAACAACATGCTGCTGCTCTCCATCGATCTGTTGTATGGAAATAGTGCGATGTGTGATCGATCGGCTGAACTCGTCTGGACGGTGCTCATCATGTGCGCCTGAGCAGAAAAGGGAAACAGGAGGTGTGTGTCTGTGTGAGTCAGCAAAGCTTTATCATGCCGTCCTTGAATACAACAAGGCTGCAGCCTATGGAGAGATCTACTGTATATGGACCTGAGGGTTAGTTACACAACAGCATTTTACACAACATAACAGGCCTTGAGACAAAAATGTTTCAAGAAATGAAATCAGGAAAAATTTAAAACACAACAGTTGGCATAAAATGACTCTGTAGGAAAAAAGCTTAATATATAAGGTTTATGTAAATGCTGCTTAAAGAAAAACGCAAATATTTGTTTTCTTTTCATGTCTTGCCTCACTCCTGAGTCCATGACAAGCAATTAGATGCCATTCTTTTGACTGTGTGTGCAGTAACAAAGAAGAAACAGACAGAGCTTGCCCAGCACTAATTAGCTTAGCTCAAACACTGGGATTTAATGGGTAGTATTAGCCTGCATCTGCCTGCAGTCATCAGATAAAGTCTAAACAGTTCTGTGTGCTTGTTGTGACTTGTTTTTTACTGTGCTCTGTTAGATTATCTTTTTTTAGACTAAGGTTAGCACTTCATGCAATTTTCAAAAGAAATACATATTAAACTAAACTGCAGGGTGCATGCACAAACCACTGAGGATGTGCCTGTAAGTACGTTAACAAAACAAAACAAGCCTGCAGTGTTTACCAAGGACTTGTTTTACCATGAGTTTTTTTTTAATTTATTTATCAGAAGAGGCTTTTGTCCTTTTTTGGCAGCAGTAGCATCCATCCATAGATTCGTGTTGGGTGTATATATTTGCATATACAGTACAGGCCAAAAGTTTGGACACACCTTCTCATTCAATGTGTTTTCATTATTTTCATCACGATTTAAATTGCAGATTCTCACTGAAGGTATCCAAACTATGAACATGTGTGGAAATATGTAGTTAACAAAAAAGTGTGAAATAAATGAAAACATGTCTTATATTCTAGTTTCTTCAAAGTAACCACCCTTTGATTACAGCTTTGCAGACTTTTGTCATTCTCTTTGAGCTTCAAGAGGTAAGCACCTGAAATGGTTTTCACTTCTCAGGTGAGCCTTGCCAGGGTTAACTAATGGAATTCCCTGCCTTATAAATGGGGTTGGGACCATCAGCTGTGTTGTGCAGTAGTCAGGCTGATGCACAGCCGACAGCCCTATTAGACAACTGTTAGAATTAATATTATGGCAAAAAACAATCAGCTAAGTTAAGAGAAACAAGTGGCCATCATTACTTTAAGAAATGAAAGTCAGTAAATCCAAAAAATTGCAAAAACTTCGAATGTGTCCCCAAGGGCAGTCGCAAAAACCATCAAGGGCCACAACGAAACTGGCTCACATGAGGACCGCTCGAGGAAAGCAAGACCAAGAGTCACCTCCGCTCCTGAGAAAGAGTTCATCTGAGTCACCAGACTCAGAAATCGCAAGTTAACAGCAGCTCAGATTAGAGACCAGATGAATACCACACAGAGCCCCAGCAGAAGACACATCTCCACTACAACTGTTAAGAGGAGACTGCGTGAATCAGGCCTTCATGGTCAAATAATTGCCAGAAAACCACTGCTGAGGAGAGGCAACAAGTATGAGGGATGTGTTTGGGTCAAGAAACACAAGGAATGGACATTAAACCAGTGGAAATCTGTGCTTTGGTCTGATGAGTCCAAATTTGAGATCTTTGGTTCCAACCGCCGTGTATTTGTGCCATGCAGAAAAGGTGAGCAGATGGATTTTGCATGCCTGGTTCCCATTGTGTAGCATGGAGTCTATGGTGTGATAGTGTGGGGCTGCTTTGCTTGTGATACTGTTGGGGATTTATTCAAAATTGAAGGCATACTGAACCAGCATGGCTACCACAGCAGCCTGCAGCGACATGCTGTCCCATCTGGTTTGCATGTAGTTGGACCATCATTTATTTTTCAACAGGACAATGACCCCAAACACACCTCCAGGCTGTGTAAGGGCTATTTGACCAAGAAGGAGTGTGATGGAGTGCTACTCCAGATGACTGGCCTGCACAGTCACCGAACCTGAGCCCAGTCGAGATGGTTTGGGGTGAGCTGGACAGCAGAGTGAAGGCAAAAGGGCCAACAAGTACTCAGCATCTCTGGGAACTCCTTTAAGACTGCTAGAAACCATTTCAGGTGACTTTCTGTTGAAGCTCATCAAAAGAATACCAAGAGTGTGCAAAGCAGTAATCAGAGCAAAGGGTGGTTACTTTGAAGAAACTAGAATACAAGACATGTTTTCATTTATTTCACACTTTTTTGTTAAGTACATAATTCTACGTGTGTTCATTCATAGTTTTGATACCTTCAGTGAGAATCTACAATGTAAATAGTGATGAAAATAAAGAAAACACATTGAATGAGAAGGTGTGTCCAAACTTTTGGCCTGTACTGTATATGTACATTTGTATTTTGTATATGTATGTATCCATGCATATAT
Source organism: Scarus forsteni (assembly GCA_036419115.1). Lineage (NCBI taxonomy): Eukaryota > Metazoa > Chordata > Actinopteri > Labriformes > Labridae > Scarus > Scarus forsteni. The sequence continues at coordinate 12,046,309 of JAZDUH010000157.1, read as the reverse complement.
GTGTCTCCATATAGATGTGATTGACCGCAGGATTGGCCGATCACCTGCTGGACATGCTTTTGGAAAGGTTCTGCTGTCCCCAAACTCTTTACAAAACAAATAAGGTCATATTTTTTCTGTTCTGCCACTTGATAGCCTTTGTCACTTTGATTAGAATATACATACATTTATATATATTAAAATTTTCCCTGTAGTGTCAGATTGACTTTGCCAGTTTTGCTTTGTTTTGCCTCCTTCCAATACCATAAAATCAATCTTGTGACAAGGGTTGTAAATGTTCAAACATTCAAACACAAAGAAACTTAAATGAGCCGTTAATGTGCATAATACTGGCTTACATCCTGACAAAAGCATATTTCAGATTGATTTCAAGTCATTTTGCACACCTGAAAATCTAACATGTTTGATGATGACACAATCCATTGGTATTTACAGGCAGACGTCTTTATTGATGTGTCCACCTTTTCCACTGTCGCAGCTCTCCCAGAACAGACGTCGATTCTAAATTCAACCTGCAGACGACTGACAATCGATCCCTTTTTGTGTCGCCCAGATCATCTGCCAAGAAAGAACCTGGCAAATATCTCCTTTTCAACTGAGAGAAAACCACTTGGTATTGTCAGTAAAATGTACACCCACTTCAGAAGCGATGTTTTTTGTCTTTGGTTCAGTACCCTAATTGAATTTTTTAATAACGCTCACCAGTAGAAGAGAAGGTAGTTTGCTCCTTCTCAATTCGTCCTCACTTCAGAATTTACAAGGCATTAACATTCTGTAGAGAAAGGCCTGCTCTCCTTTGAGAGGAAGGGGGTAAAAAAACATTGTCAGGAAGCAGTTGTCTGTAAATGAATGGCAGGGTCACCCACCACAGTAAAATGTTAATGAGGAACAGTACACTTGTTCAGAATGCAGCAGGGCTTAAACAAGGCAGGCCGGAGTGAAACAGCAATGGAGCTGTATTCTCCTCGCCACCGCCGCTGGAGACAATGCCGAGACATATCGCAGTGTGGTCACAGTTTCAGACTGAAGGAGCTGCTTTCAAAATGAACAACAGAATAACGTTTATGTTCCAGCGTTTTGACTTTCACTCTCATCTGGAGTGAGATGCTGAGGGTTTCAAAAAGGAAAAGCTTGAGGCCACATTTGCACAACAACAATTTCCGCCAGAAATGTTGCCCTTCTGTTGAATTTTGGCTCTTTCCTTTCTTTTACTTGACAACAGAATTTTGCTTGCAGAAGATGGATTCTTTAACAAAATAGTTCCCAGCTGCCAAGGGGCCCATAAAGTGAGATGAAATAGTGAAACTATGCTATAGTCCAAAATGAGAGCATGTCAGTGATGGTACAAAATGAACCCCTGAAAGACACTTCTCTATTATCCCAGATATGGATATAAAAACAAGTCCAATGCTATAATCCAAATTTTTATTAAACAAACATTTTCAGTGTCTTCCTCCTTCTGCATCAACACACTCTGCCTTCAGGTCTTCACTGATCAGAGCTGTGCAGCAGGTCTTCTTCAGACAGTTGTCTCAGAGCCTCTGTCAGTCTTTTATTATCTCCTGACGCAGACTTCAAAACATGTTCCTCTGAGCACAGATTTGATCTCAGGAAAAAGGAAAATGTCCCTCGGTGCTCCATCAGGTGACCATGGAGGGTTTCAGCCACAAACTGCTTTACCAAGGACGCAGTGTAAGCTGTTTCATTGTCTTATTGAAAAATGAAGCATTTCCTATAGTTCTGGTCTCATTCTCCAGACTTTTTTTGTACAGTTTTTCTACAACATTTTTGTAATAGTGTTGATTCACTGTTGATCTTTCTTGAACCCACTCCTCCTACGTGATCCCCATAATGACAAAGACAACAGTTAGCATGGTCTTGAAGATGGACTTGCTTTGTCATGTTTCTTTACAATGCACTGACTGCTGTTTTGTCTCAGGATAACCAAAACAAAAGAGCTTGAAGCACTGAAAATGTCCAGGCGAGGGAAAAATCACTCCAAGAATGTATATTTTGTTTGCACCACTTCATATTCTCTTAATTACTCTGCATTCTTTGCCCTATCTGCAGTAATGTATTGCAGCTTCTTTAATTATAGGGGCAGAGCTGAAGCTCACTGTTGCTTATGTATATACTATTGGATTTGACACCTTAAAACCCTACTTAAAAAATTCCAAGCTATCCCTTTAAGTGTACTTAGTAATGTTCGACACAAATTATAATGATGTGTGTTTCATCCACGGGGCAAATTTCCCATTGTGAGTAACATGTTTTAAAGAGAATTCAGGATGATATCACAAGTAGACTGTCCTGAATCTTCCTATGAAGTTTCTAGACATGCATGTGTGAAACTGTCTTCAACAGCCTACAACAACACAGCTTTGAACAGAGAGGAGGTCAAAGATCAATGTCATAGCACTAGAATAAAACATGTAAGCAGGCTTTCTTTCTGCTCCCTGAGCTGAACATCCATATGTATGACAAAAATGTTTGAAAATAAAACCTCGGGAGGAAATTGGTTTTGTAAAGAATTACAGTTGACAAGGCTGTACAATGCAAACTCTCCAGTGAAGGTTGCTCCCTCTAAAGGACAAATTCACTGAAATGTCACATTGTATCTATCTCACGCTGCAGGTAAGGAAGTGTCGTTGCAAGTCGTTTGATCGAGCCTTGATGGCCACTATATAGATTCAACGTGACCTTTCTGGAAGCTTCTGCGGCTCTCAGCAGTTTGTGGAGGTGACAGACCACTCGTTTTCAAATGTCCACTCTGCGCATACGGTTCTCTAAGGAACGGCCTGTAGTGTTATCACCTCAGAGTGAACTGGACTTTAGTTTATTGTGAGAATTTTTCAAGTTTGAGTTTTTATTCAAGTGTTGCCTCTCCAAGGGTCTCCCATGTGGTTGCAGCAGCCTTAATCGAGCTGTCATCCTGCCTTAAAATGAACACAATGGCCAAAGATGTAAGCAGACGTAGAAGAAAAAGAGCCAATAAAGGAGATGAAAAGGACATTTGAGACCAATTAGAATTACTGAGGAGAATAAAGGATCTGACTCAGTCGGGAGACAGAGACAGACGGTCCATATAAAGGAATCATTTTCTGCTGTTTTTGGGTGAAGTCAGAAGAGGTGAGTACAGAAGGGCACTTGAAAAGTAAATAATGGTGATACTCAACAGTAAAGAACAAAAAGGTGAGTCATCACCAATAAATGGCTAAAGTAGCAGTGTAACTTCATATTTTTAAAAATGATAAAAGAACAATGTTAACCCCTCAATCCTCAAATATCTATGACAAAGTTTTCAGATTTTAACAATTTGTTTCGAGAAATGAAGTAAAGTCAACGTATGCTTCCTCACAAACTAAAGATTTATGCTAGATATCAGATTTAAAACACACAAGACTAACCAATGCTCAGAATTAACAGTTTTCACAAAACCACAGTCAAGCACTTCAGTCTGAATGCTGTGATCAAAGAAGATAGGATAGGTAGACAGACAGACAGATAGGTGAAGTTTATTGATACCAACCTAGAAAATTGTAGGATGCTGCTGTTAGTTACTGCTGTGAAAAGGCTTGCTTTATTTTAGCAAAATGAGGAAGTGCCAATCCTCCCTGGCACTGGATCAACTCCCCCAGCTAATCACTGTTGTCCACCTGCACACAACAAAATTCTACAAACAGACAAATTGTCAAATCCACACACAAATAAAAGATCCTTCACAAAACAGACATTAGATTACAATAAATTCAGCCAGGGCCACAACAAAATACATGTTATGATACAATAGGATGATATATTATATATGATATAGTATGTCATAAAGTAACATGTTATGACATAAATCATTAATTGAATTAAATTATAGGAAAGGAAAGGAAATTATTGGTATGACATTATATGATATATCATTTTATCAACTCAAATCATGTCTTTTTATATCGTATCATAGTACAATATATAACATACAGTATGATATGATATGATATGGCTTAACATACAATAGAATTTTGATATTGTATGACACAAAACAATACTAAATAGTAAAATAAGATATTCAATTCAGTGAAATCTGATAGTGTTGTGGCAAATGCTAAAGAATTTGTGTAAATTGAGAGGAAAGGACCCAATACAGTACAATATGAACACCTATCTGTGGCTGTCCATCTGTCTATCTATCCATTCTTCTCTCCATCCATCCATCTGTCTGTGCATATGCATTATGAATATGCTAAATATACATATACTCTTGCTCTTTTTAGGTTTATGTCTCTGTGATGGGACCTTTCTAATCTGGGCTAGTCACTCCATCTATTTGAAGAATAGAAACAAGAACCAAACAGGTGGGATACGACAGGAACCATCAAATTCTCTGTAACTTGATGCAGAGGAAAGCATTTCCTGCCTGTTATAGAAGTGCCTGAAACTAAAAAAGGAAATAAAAGCTGTCAATGAGAAGCAGTTTCACTGAACAAGAACCTCCTGCACCCCACTTAAACAAAAACATAAAGTCTCTCCAAACAAATTGGGAAATCATTGACTATTCCGGTGGCATTCTGTTCTAAATTGTTCATTCATTGTGTACATTGTGTAACTTCCATTAATGTGACTGTGCACAATCTAACAAGAACAATTTCACAAGTGACTCTGTTTTCATGTAAGAATTCTCAAATCCTGAAGGATTTTTCACTAGTTGTGTCAGGAATTTCCCTACCTGTGGCATAATGCAAATCAGGATGAGGCAACCCTATCCTTGTGGGTTGAGCACTCACCTGAGTCATGATTGCATGAGAGGTGACACATAGTTCGGAGAGTCAAAAGTACATTAAAAAATATTTCTTCCAGAGAGGGGGCTTCAGTTGCAAATACATAACACTTGCTGCTTGTTGTGGTGTTGAGGCAGAGCTTCTCTCCACTTTAAGATCATACTCTGAACATAGATGGTGCATTTTATTCTAAAAGCCTTCCTATATGTCACACTTTACTCACAGGTGGTTGCTGTGGTTACCTGTGGCTAGACAGCATACCTTGAAAAAAAGCCTTATGACAGCAACACATGGCACAGATTCATGAGCGAAAAAGCACAGTGAACAGGAACTAAATCCCATGGCTCGCTTTGGATTCAGATTTTTTTTGTAGAATTTGTTCAATAACAAACTCTGGTCCCATTCCCAGACTCTCCCCACTCCAACAATAACAGGACTACATGTTTATGATTCTTCCTCACATGTGTCACCCATGTAATATAGCTGCCATGAGGTTTATTGGATCCTCTAGCTCACAGCACTGCAAGGCTTTTTCATTTGAGTCTCCCCCTGGGTATCCAACCAATACCTTCAAAATGTTCTCTAAGGTACACTATGTGATATGTTAATTATAAAACCCTGAGGTGGAGCTTTTCTTACTGAAATCAATCATTTCCCCAAAACGAGTTATTCAAATGTGCGTTCTCCTAATGAACACGATATCTATCATCTGTGGCTCATTAGCTTCCATATAAGCACAGTCCATCATAGACTCATATTTCTATAATTTATGTTCTCACTAAAAATGGGGAGTGCATAGTTATGTCTGGGTTTTCCACTCTGTGTAGCAAAATATGATAATATGATACCTAATTACATGAAGCTGAGTCCTTGGGGTGCTGGTTTAGCTCAGTTGGAAGAGCATATCCTCCTCACCCAGAGGTGATGTTCTTGCCGTATTTGCCCGGGGTTTGGGTTTGGACATGTGGTGCATGTCCGTGTCACTCCTCTCTCCTCACGGCTCGATCAGTTAGTCGCACATAGCAGTCCACAAAGTCTGTGCATAGCTTGAGTCATAAGGAGAAAAACTTTGAGAGTTATCTGACAGAGCTTTGAAGCTGATCCTGTCATATGTAAGACCACTTTGATTAGAAATTTTTATTTGATAATCTTTATTTGAAACATATAATAAAGTATTTAAGTTAAAAAAATAAAAAATAACAACAAAAAAAGGAAAACATTATTTATAGAAATTCTTTAAGTGTTAATGCTGTTCAATGTTCGAAATGGAGTAGGAAGAAGCTCTGCTTATCTTGTCCCACCCCATTTTTCATCAGTGTATCACTAATCAATCAGCAACAGATATGAAAAAAAAACTGTTTTTTTTTCTTTATCTATTTGTGATTCTCATTGTCGACATTACTGCTGCGTTCCTCACTGACTCCTGAAAGGAGGTGTGCAGGTGTGAGATAGTTGTGCATGAAATATGGTGGTGATTATTATGACAGCACTACTTTTCCCATTAAGAATAAGTAACAATTTCTAACAATGCAACCATCAGCCAGCCAAATACCCTATCTATAAAGTAGCTGGCCAGTAGCCATAGATATTTGTATTCTGTTTTATTTTTGTTTATAAATACGTATTTATATTTTTATATTTTTGCCTGTATTAATTAACTGATCCTGGAATCTAAATTTTCCTGGTGAGTTTGTCCACGGGGATTAATGAAGTACTATCTAATCTAATCTAATCTAATCTAATTTAAAGGGACTGTGAGGAGAATCTGTTTCCGCCGACATTAAGACTCTGCTGCCCATGAGCACGCGCGGCGACCGTCGTAATGCTGCGCTCCAGTAACCTCGGAACTGGGAGTGACATCATCTCTGACTTATCCGGCGTTTCAGCTGAAGTCGGAAAAAAACATGCTGAGCTACCAGGCTATTGTTAGCTGTTGTTAGCACGTCCTGTGTTGTTGTATGAAGAATGTGATTAGCACTATGGCAGCATTTTTGTGAATATAAGTCTAACAATACTATGTATACAGCTGATCTAGAGCGACACACCCCAGTCAGAAGTGCAAATAAATTGATTATTACAGGAGCTACATAACTGTTCACACTGGGGGCATCCATCTTCGATTGTAAACTCGGGGGTGGCGAGGTTTCACCGAGTTCTCAGTAGGAAATTCTGACTAGGGGGACGTTCCAGTTTTAGTTTCCTACTCGGAACCCAGATATTCCTACTTCAGACTACAACTTGAACGCACCACAAGCCAAAGCGTGCGTTTGTTGTGATGCTAATGAATGCAGCTCGGACCTTCCTCAGAACTCTGCATTGCTTTACAGCTTCTTTTTTCAACAACTTACAAGATGCAAAGTGACGAGGCTATGTATCTCTTTGTAGTTACGCAGCAGTAGGTTTTGATGTGTGACAACAAGCAATTTTTGGGAAAATTCATATCGTAGTTTTGTAGCCGGCTATATATCGCTACGTAAGCCCGGTGCTCTCAGATGTGTCCGAATATTATAAATTTGCTCTAGTTTTAATTGTCTTGTCCCTGAAGTTGAGTATCCAGGCCAATCCAGCCCTGTCCGACCCGACCGGAAGGCTAAGGAATAGCATTTATAGATAACCTATTTTGATGCTATAAAACTCATCTTAAAGTGTGTATTTTGATCAGGCATATATCTAAAAGTGAGACTTTTTTGTAATTACTTAGAAACTCCTCACAGTCCCTTTAAAGGGACACACAACATGTCTTGGAGCGGCGCTATACATGCCCCGTGTGCTCCCATTAATACAGATGTCCGCCGCTCGATTTTGGATCTAAATATCTCCCGAAGCACTGTTTGCATCAGGAAAGCCTTCTGGGTGTGTATATTGTTCTACTTCAATCTATAAACAATGTGAAAGTTGTAGAAACCGAACTTATCCTTTAATTAGGCAGAGAGAATTTGTTTTATGTGGCCTTCTTGGCAATCAAAGTTGCTCATCCCTGATTTTGACAGTGGGTGATGAGTATTGGACTTAGTTTGATTTTTAAAACAGTTAAAAACTCAGGGTGTTTTTTTTGGCTGATAGCAAGATTTGTTACAGCCTTTCCACTGGTTATCCACAGTTTTGTCATCTTAATTTTAGTGTATTCTTAAATATGAAATAGTAATTCCTAAATTTAATGTAGTTTTTTTGAGCTACTTCACTCAAATTATCCCCTCTGCATGCTTCCAGTCTTTACAGGCTTTGTACTTTACTCTCAGAGTGATAATGATACCTCTTTCTCTAATAAAAACAAATTGGTAATTTTCCAGAAATGAAACACCCCTTTAAACAGAGGCCTGTTACATGTACCAAAACAAACCACCCTGGTTAATTTACCTGAAGAGGCTAATTAACTTTGTTCCAGGTATAAAAGTGGGTCAAGAGCTTGGAGGTGGGCGAACGCCACCGCAACAAGCACTCTCTACACATGATACTGTGTTTATTGAAGGAGACACAGGAGACCTGGTCAGGTTGTAAGTGCTTTGGTGTGTAGCGTGTGCCATGACCCCTGGCAGGGCCTATTAGAGGAAATGTCTCTGTGGTCTACATGCCTCCAACCTCGCTGGCAGCCACCGAGCAACATCAATTACACCCACAGCAACTGCAGCCTATAGCCACACTAGTATATTGCCATCACCACAGGGGTAATTGGTCCACTATACACTTCCCATTCCAAGAAAGTCGCAGCCTGTTTTTCCAGTCAGTCCACATTGGGTCATGTAAAAATTGCAATCATAGCCTGCAGCTTCACAATGGGGTTCTGAGATTGAACAAGAAGGGGGGAGGAGCAATATGGTGTACGACAATGATCAAAGTGATGAGCTGTGAGATGTTGAAGCGTGTAGCTCTGACACAGGTCTGTTTTGCTACATGAAAGCCTTTTAAGCAGCAATGATTCACTACATTAGAGATGGGAAATGGCTCTTTTAGTGATCGGGTCATTTGGCTTGGCTCTGTGAGAAGTGACTGCTCTCAGCCCATGCCTGATAAATGGGTAAACATAATTCTTAAAGGTGTAGTATGTAGAGTAGTCCCTCTGAGATGTCCTTATTAATCTAAGAAGTGTGGTTCCTTTATGTAAAGAACTTATACAACCTCAGATAAGTCTGATAATTCTCAAAGCCAGAGAGAAAAATGCTTGATTTTTATATTTGTTAGGAAACATGTTTTTTTGGTATGCTGTCCCCACTGCTTGGGACACTATACAGACAGAGCTGAAAATGTCAGAGCTTGTTTCAGTACAAGCTTTTCATTCAATTTTGCACAATAGGCAGTGAAACACCTATGAACAATGTTTGGTTTTTAATTGTTACTGTCCTCAAAACTATATGCTGCTGGCCCCTTTGCCAGGTCGCTCTGGAGAATGAGGTCCTGAAGTCAGTGGGACTTGTCTGGTTTAAAGGATAAGTTCGGTTTCTACAGCTTTCACATTGTTTATAGAATGAAGAAGAACAATATACTCACCCAGAAGGCTTTCCTGATCCAAACAGTGCTTCAGAAGATATTTAGATCCAAAATCGAGCGGCGGACATCCGTATAATGGTAGCTAAAAACTGCATTAATCGTCCAAAAACTCATTAGTTTCACCAATATTTCATCATGGTCCGCTCGGGCTACTCCTCCATTACAGTCTGTGTCGCTCCACCCATGTTTTGTGGCTGTGCTGATCTCTGAACTGAAAACTTTGTTTACGTTTGCCTCCGTGGATGCGCAGTACGGCTCATTGTTTCAGGGGAAGACCGCCGGCTACACAACAACCTTCTTCTTCCAGTTTTGTGCAAAATGGACGAATATCTATCGGATGAAGATGTTGTGGACGAGAACTTTGAATATGATGGGTGTCCTTACAGCTTCGAGCCAGAGTTTACAGATGAGGAGCTCATCGAAAGGAGAACAGCTGGCCAGAGAGCAGTTTCAGTTCAGAGATCAGCACAGTCACAAAAACATGGGTGGAGCGACATCGGACTGTCGTGGAGGAGTAGCGCGAGCGGACCATGATCAAATATTGGTGAAACTAATGAGTTTTTGGAGCGGCGCTGTACATGCCCCGTGTGCTACCATTATACGGATGTCCGCGCTCGATTTTGGATCTAAATATCTCCCGAAGCACTGTTTGGATCAGGAAAGCCTTCTGGGTGAGTATATTGTTCTACTTCATTCTATAAACAATGTGAAAGCTGCAGAAACCAAACTTATCCTTTAATACATCTTAAATTAAAATGAATCATTTTTTTCCTGGAATCCACCGTAATAGTGAAACTGTGATAGACAAAATATTACTTACACTGGATACTACTAAAGAACTTTAAAATTCTTAACAAATTTGGAAAAGTTGTGAGCTCACAAACATAGTTTAGGGCAGTTATTCCCAAACAGGGGTACGAGAAGTGATGTCAGGGGTACGTGAATACCTGTCAGGACTCAGACAGTTTCTTTTTTTGGAAGCTCAAGTTCAAACTTGCAAATGTTTGTATTGTGAGCTTTGATAAAGGCCTGCAGTGTTGGCAGAGAGGCTGAAGGATGGATTTGTGAGGAATCTTTGAGAAGGAAATTTGTCCTGAATTATCTAAGATTCTTAAAGTAAGCTTTCTCACTAAAGCTGTGGTGAGTTTGTAACAGCTTCAAGTTCATTGATGAATTTGTTACAGGATGTACATTTCTTTCTCAAAAGTGAACTGGTGTTGCCCACTGACATTGCTGGTAAATAAATCTATTTAGTGAGAAATGATTCACTTCAAGAGATTTTATTTGTATGTTATGCATTTTGAATGTGGGAGGCGGCAGGCTTACAGACATTATTTTTCTAGCTGCTTTAAGTGTGTAAGAGTAGGGGGGTACATGGCCGGAGGTCAAATGTCTGAAGGGGAACAGGCTGCAAAAAGTCTAGGAACCACTGGTTAAGGGATTGGCTGAGCTTAGGTAGAATGAACATGGGTAGGGATTGAATTTTTTTGAGTGCAGCTTTAACTGAATAAAGTCCTCATTCCAGTATAGAAATAAATAACAGAATGCAGGACGTTGTTAGACTTTGAGCAGTGCATCGTTAGTCAACTAGAAATGTCTGTTAAGGCCACATTGTTGTAGGGGTGTGTTGTTATGCAAACAGCTTGGATGAAAGAACAGAAGTCTAAAAGGAAGCAGCACAACATGATGAAACACAGAGACACATTGGTATTTTCCAGCAGCACTGCCCTCTTCTTTATGTAGCAGTGTTTGGCATGTTACCCAGCTTGGACAGGGAACACTTAACATTTTGAGCTTCTCACACCAGCCGTTACAAACATCAACTGAAACCACTGTAAAAAAAGAAAAAGAAAAGAAAAGAAAATCAGGCCATCTAATCGACTGTAAAGTATTTGAGGTGTAACTCATGCAGTTACCTGAAACAACTAGTTTTTAAAATTAATCTCAATGTCAGTGCAAAATGCCACATATTGTATAAGTGGTATATAATGTTGGCTTTCTCACTAATAACACATCAGTACACAAACTGCAGAGAAAAGTGGAATAACAAGGGTGTTTATCTTCCCTCTTTGCATATTCCTTTGAGAGGGATGTATACATGCATGATGCGTCTTAAAGCCAGCGGCATGTACGACTTTAATGTCTTCCTCTGCAGTGATGCACACATAAACTGTTGTTGGGGTTGGACCTGTGACCTTTTCATCCACAGCAAAGGTTTTCTCCCCACCAGGCCAGCGCTGCCACTTAAAGTGACCGGACTGTTCTGTAACAGACAACATGACAACAATAATTAACTCAGTTCATTACATAGTCCAGGATAATGTAAATGTCTCATGTCATTTCTGCTTATAATCCTTAATTTGAGTGATATTAGTGTTGACAGCAAGTGCACACACACACAAACACAGTTACATACACTTGATTGCTTAACAGCATACACACATAAGCACAGAGGGGATGTTATGCATACATGCATGCACTCTCCTTTTTATATCAGTTTGATTCAATTAAGCCTCACTGCTATTGCATTTTGATGATAAATGCTGCCTCATTTTGTAAATAAAGTTAAAAAAAAAGTGATGGATAATCACTGTGAGTCATATTTCAATCATAATAGAAGGAATAACTTTGTACAGTACTTTAAAACAGGAGATAAAGTAGAAGTGCAGGCGAGAGCATAAGAAAACAAAACATCATCATGGATGGATGGATGGATGGATGGATGGATGGATGGATAGATAGATAGATAGATAGATAGATAGATAGATAGATAGATAGATAGATAGATAGATGGATAGATGGATAGATAGATAGATAGATAGATAGATAGATAGATAGATAGATAGATAGATAGATAGATGGATGGACGGACGGACGGACGGACGGACAGACAGACAGACAGACAGACAGACAGACAGACAGACAGACAGACAGACAGACAGACAGACAGACAGACAGACAGACAGACAGACAGACAGACAGACAGACAGACAGACAGACAGACAGACAGACAGACAGACAGTGGATGGATAGGTAGGTAGGTCGGTAGGTAGGTAGGTAGGTAGGTCGGTCGTTAGGTAGGTGGGTGGATGGATGGATGGATGGATGGACAAAGCCACAGACAGATGGACAGAGTGACTGATAGATCCGATCACTATCAATCAATATTTGAAAAGACAGACAGACAGTGGTGTCTATTTGAGCCATAAAACAAAAAGACAAATATAATGAAAGTCCAGTGAGGATAAGTGTTGACCAGAATTGTTGAGATTTATTAACACTTTGGTGAATTTATATTCATCAATGAAATTGAACCTTAACATCCTCATTCTTACTTAAACCTGAGTGATTTGTTTTATGACATGATACTGTGCATGACCACATGCCTCCATTTGTCTAAATGTAGTCCATACATTTATACACAAAGCAGCTTTGCACTGATTCATATTCACACACAATTAAAAAGCAGCATGCGTCCTCAGTGGATATGTCTGTATGCTCAGTGCGGATTCTGCAGCAGATTAAAGGTCAGTGAAAGTACATCCCAGCCCACAGCGCTGTATGCGGTGTACATTTAAAAAGACAGGGAGAGCAGAAGCCACACACACACACACAAACAAGCACACAAATGTTTTCACACACTCACTAAAAGCTGCCCCTAAATGCAGATGCTCGCTGCACACAAACAGATGCACACAAAGCAAATATAAAGACAGAGATCTGCACCCAGCTCCACACACATAGAAACACCAGGCCCCCTGGCTGAGGCACTGGGGCCAATTAGGATGCCAAGGCCAATGCATCATCTGAGGGAGCCAGCTGTCTGTGAGGCTGCCCTGATGTGGCTGTCCTCTCTGTGCTCTGTGAGTCCTGTGCTCCGAGGGGGGCCTGGACAAGATCTGACACAGACACACACAGACACACCCATACGCTACAACAAACACACTTCATCCTCATTTTCTCTAAATGGAATTAATCTGTAATGTGCAACAGGTTAATTGGTTGATAATTGCAAAAATTATAAGGTTTAGTATAGTACGGTCTTTCAAAGTATCTGGACTTACCAGATTTCATGTTTGTCATTCAGCAGGTCCATCTTGCAAAACTTTGAGTTGTTCCTGGTCCTGTAGTCAGTTGCACCAGCTTTGCATACATTCTCTAAGTTCTCTGTAATTCCTGGTGTAAAATCCCCCATGTTGAAAGTAGTTAAGTTCAAGCTTAGGTTGAGTCTTCATTTGGTTGCACCACAGAGAAGTAAGGCTCTTGTTACCTAGTAGAGGGAGAAGTGATTTAGTGGCGATCCAGATCAAATACATCATGGATGGATGGATGGATGGATGGATGGATGGATGGATGGATGGATAGATAGATTAATCAATAAGCAGATTTCCATGACGTTTTTAGAGACTTTTGGTCATAGCACAAGGATGAAGAGATAAGAAAATGTTGATGACCCAAATCCTGATACAGGTCCAGGAAGTTTAAATGGATTTCTGAACAGTGTGAGACAGGGCAGATTGTCACATTTTTGACCATAACTTGATTACTACTGTTGAAAATGCCTTGGTGGAGTGCTCTTGGAGCTTCAAAATTCCAAGGCAAATGGAATGCACTGTATGTTGGTGCAGACTAAGACTTGGAAATAACTACAATTCATTGATATATTTTAGCAGGAATATTGGGATATTTTTTCAAAGTATGATGATAAGGCATTATCCAAAGCTTACAGCCTTAATCCACAGACAGAGGAATATAAAAACATTAAAAACATGCAGTAAAACCTCTTCAATGTGAGATCATTTAAAAATGCTTTTTGTCCCAACGGTTGAACATATCTCCATAGATGGTAAAGAAAAATATTCGCGAGGAAGTTAGCATATATTTATGAGGGATGTTATCTTAGCAAAAATAAGAAAGGTTACAGGCTCACTGTCTTTCAAATAAGGTGCATCTCTGCAGCAGAGGGGTATCAGAAAGTACACAAACTGTATAATCATGAGTTACTTTTACCACTGAGGAGGCAGCACTATCACTGCACAAACACGTGAGCAACGTTTTAAAAAGGAAATCTCTATTCCTGGCCACTTCCCCCCATGTTTCAAACTGTTACTGTTGTATTTGTGCAATGTCAGCAGAGCAGGAGTTTTCCTGCAGTTTTTAATAAAGCACTCTATAATGGGTGTTTAGGGCTTCTATTTCTGTTGTAGTATCACACTGGTATCAGTCTCATTTGACTCTTAAAAATAGTATTTGTTCTCCTTCAGTAAAAATGGATGAATAAAACTGTGCATCCTCATTTAGATTAAGACAGCTTACCTTTGGGTTGAAGAATTAATGGTTGTTGTTAACAGTCTTTAGATCTGTTATCTGCTGTTTACTTATTCAACATAAGATAAATTGACATGAGCAACACTTTCTTATTTTATTGATATCAAAGTTTATAACGAAAATCTGATGCCAAAGATCTTCTTGAATCCTTCCTCTGGACATTGAGGTTGGTCGATTTGAAAAACAGAAAGCAGACTGCTGTTATCTGAATGAAGTGAAATATGGGTTACAACTGTTTTGCATTGTTCAATGTATGATGATTATTTTGTAAAATGGCTTGTCTATAGCCTGATATAATGATGCAGCTGGATGATCATAAAGGGAAGCGGCTGTTTAAGCTGACTGACTCTGTCTCTAAAGGTTGGAGGAGAAGACAGGACAGTCTGTCTTGTTTAGTTTGGTTTATTTTTCTTTTCTGTTCCCTGATTGTGAGAGGTGCCTCTTTGTTTCCTGGACTGTTCGAACTCATGATGTCAGTGAAGTTCAGTTAGGCTGGATGACACAATACTAAAATTTAAAATGAAAAATTCAGACCATATAGATCAGGGATGGGCAACTGACTCTAAGGCTCCACATGCAACCCACAATCTACTCAATTATTCCAGAAAATAATAAAGTAATCTATAATAACAAGTTACGACTTGTTTAATTCGATGGCAAAGTACCTTCATTTGGCTTTCATTCCTTGTTTTTCCAATTAAATGTATTTTTGTTTGTTTGCTTTTGAGCTTAAACCAAAATAATCAGCATGATAGGTTCTAAAAACAACTTTATATCAAGTAAAGTCAAGTAAGAATGTTTTAATAAAGCCCTTTAGAAACAACATATGTTGACCAGTGCTGGACAGCCACAAAGAGACAAACAAAATAGGAAAACAGCTATGGTAGCAATCGCAAGTTATAGGACAAATTAAAACGGCCACAGACGAAGAAAGCTCAACAGATAAGAGCAAGCAAGATAAAAACCAACATGACCATAATACTATCTAAAGGACTATCTGAAGCATGTCTATAATTAAAATTAAAATAATAGGTGCTTTGACAGTCATACCCCTGTGGAGTGAGAATGGCATTAATCTAGCCCTCCCTGTTGTAGATATATCTTAGGAATTCATTACTTTTCCCAGCCCTAAAATTATGTTTTTCTGCTTGAATCATTGGTATCCTGCATTGCCGCTGCGTTAACAGTGTTTTTTGAAAATTAAATCCTCACTCTTCATAAATAATGCTCAGCTTCTTTTGTGCAAAATCTCTTTTTATGTCTGCCCAGAACAGAGTGAGCATTGTTGTTTTTCTTCCCATTTTTCCACTCTTTGCCTCTCCCTCATTTCACCATCTGCTGTTGTAAAATCTTGAATTTTTTAGCTGTGTTTGTGCTGGATAAACAGCAGCGACCCAGTGGCACATAAAGTAGAAGAGAGAGTAGAGACCATTAGAATGTGCCAGTCTAACAGGTTTCTTTGCTGCGGTAATTAGACTATCATCCATGAATGTGTCTTAAAATGTACGAGAGAAGCAGCATCATACATACTTCAGTTAAGTAAACAGTGACAAAACAATGAATACAAACAGAAGAATTATGTCTTAATTATTAAAATGTACTCCCCGAGGAAACTGTGATTTTAACGGTGGTTCGGAAAAGAAGTGTTTTTCTTCTCTAAGACAGAGACGCGGTTTGATGTGCAGCAGAGTCCAAGCGAGTGCTCAACCTTGACCATCTGCTGGGTGGGAGAAGAGCTGAAGTCTCCCTGAGGACGGCCAGAGGTGCTGCTGAGGGTGAAGGAGACGGCAGGAGAAAAAGCAAACAGACTGACAAGAGCGAAAGAAGGGCTAATACAACTTGATATCAAGGACGGTTTGCTCTGAAAATTGTAATTTACTTTAAGAATTGCTGACACTATTATGAAAACTTTCAAAAAAGCCAGGATGTTTCTTTCATTTCATGCCATCTTTGTCAGTTACACGTTAAGATAGGATTGTAGGATTACAAACCTTTAAACGATCACCAGAGGCTTGCAGAGTGGCATTTTCAAATAAGTTATTGAGCAGTAACGAATATGCATCAGTTCTGCACAATATTTTTAATCTTGCAAGAATATTTGCATATTAAGAAGGACAGAATAAACAGGACCGATACAGTAAAAATATCAGGCAGCAGCTTCCAGAGTTAAAAGACCACAGCTAATGCAGAAATGCAAAAAGCTGCAGTACTTCAAGTGTCCACTTGAGGCTGGCTGCAGAAGCTTATACGTCCACATATAGAGGGGTTATCAGTCTTCGTCATCATAAAGCTGCGCACGCATCTTGACCGCAGAAGCAGCGTTTAGCTCCATTCATTCAGACGAGTTAGCATTTTTAAACACTAAATTCAACCTGTTAGCAGTATCAAAATGTACGGTTGTTCTGTGGACAGCTGTCAAAAACAATACTACACAATCGAGGCAACTTCTGTCAAGTTTCGACCGTTACAGAGCAACCGGTGTTTCGGAGTTAATAGCGACCATGCTAACTAGTGAATTTCAGCCGACGGTAGCCGTGATTAACAGCCGAAGGTCACCAGTTAACAGGATCACACTTTACACTGATACACCAGCGCGTCTGCGTGTGTGTGATTAAATGTGTCTTCTTTATCCGACCTCAGTTAACCAGGTTTGACTGCAAGCAAGCAATATTAACTGCTGATACAGATTTGACTTTGCTTATTTAATTAAAAAGTTGGTTTGGGGCTGAGGTTATGACCAAACATGGACTCAATACAGACAGTAAATAATGAGTGATCCTATAAATTATGATTAACAGAAACAGATTTTATGAACAGAGTAAAATTACGTAATATTATAAAATGATGAACCAGTCTATTAACCCTGAAATACACAACCATTAATATTCTGATTTGGTGCAGTTCTCTGGTCGTAGTTTCCTGGTTCTTTTATGATGAACTGAGTCTCAGACTCAGCAGTCTGTGTGCCCTTTTTGGTCTGGGAGGGTTTCTGATTTATTGACACAAGTTTACTCCCTGGTCTGTCACAGTCTAGTAAGTGTCCATGGATAATGCAGAGTTTTTGGTGGTTAACTCCCCCACGTCGGTTGACAAACCATTATACTCTGCAGTGCTTCTGCACCCAAGTTGTGCGCGCATCCGCCGTTGTTGACAAACAAATAATCCCTCTATACAGTCATGTAAATATGCTGATTTGTACAGCAGCAGTAAGCAAGTTTACAGCCTGGTAAACGTTTTTAAGATAGATAGAAGAGGGTATTCTTCTGCTCCTTGCCACTGTAGTTTAGATAAAATTTGTGGAATTATCCTGATGTGGAGTTTTATAGATTATTGAATAAATCAGTGCTCTGCGATGGATCTTTAGTGAGGGTGGTGTGTGTGTTTAAAGCTAAATATTCTAGTCATCCATATGCTCTGTCCCTGGTGCTGATAAGACTGTCCACCTGTCTGTCCCTGCTGCTTGTTTCAGCTTTATCCCCATCACTCTCACTTGTTCAAAAGAAACTTCCAGGGTGCTGGTTTGGCGGAGTGGTTAGCAACCAGGCACCCCATGTATTTGCTTCTGGCGGTCCAGGTTTGAATCCCGCCTGTGACCAGTTCGCAGAATGTCTTCCTCTACTCTCTCACCTCCTTTCACAAGCCTATCCACTGTCTCTCCTATCAATAAAGGCACAAAATACCCAAAAAATACATTTAAAGAAAAAGAAACTTCGGCCTTTCCAGCACAGAAAATATTAGTGTTCAACATTTAGAGATATATCATCCTGGCACTCTAAGCTTTTTTTATCTTTAAGTCTTTGCACCATCCATCACCTCTATTTTCTCAAAATGTATCTAAATTTACTTCTGCAAAGATTTTTGGTATTTTTTACAACAGTCGCTTCAATTTCCTCTAAATAGAAGAAGTATTTAGCCCAGTTTACAGGCACTGTTCTGCCCATGGCTCAGCTGACTCACACAATCATCCAAACAGAAACTAATGATATCAGAAATTAAATCACTGGCTGGTTTGGTCTGGAATGGATCGGCCATATGGGAGACCTCCCGAACTTCCTGTTGGCCACCCTGGCCCTTCATGCACTGTACATTATGTGGTACAATTTTTCAACTCAAATGTTTTCTGAAGAAAATCTCTCTTCAAACAAATTAATACATCACTTAGGCTTTGTCCAAAAATATCTTCAATCCAGTGGCGGCTGGTGAAAAATATTCTTGGTGGGGCAGTACTGTGCAGCACTAAGTTTTTAACAACCATCCCACTACGATTCGACGCAAACTACAGGATACCAGTGCTTCATAAAATTGTTATTATTGATTCCAAATAAAAATAACAGATTACAGAATGATGCACACACATATCAGACACACACACACATAATTACATACAAATGGTCAACCACATACTGCCGAAAAGCTTACATAACTTATATAGAAAGAAATGAGTAAGGGGAACATGTGTGCATGTGTAAATTAAAAATAACTTTATACACAATAATTAGAAAGGGGAACATGTGTGCATGTGTAAATTAAAAATAACTTTATACACAGAAATGAGTAAGGTGAACATATGTCTAATTGTCCACATTTCTTTTCCTCCACATAAAAAACCTACTTCTCTTTACCTGTTTTCAAGTCCTCCAGACTCCGTTATACGCTGAACATGAACGAATTGTTTGTTGATACACCGAAGTGACCGTAAAATGCGGGTTTCGGGGCTATCACAAGTGGACTCACTGTCAAAAGTTTGACATTTTCATCAAGCATCTAAGATAGTTACCTATGTATTACCTTCCATATATTTAAGCAGTCAAATAAGTCTGTAAGTCTTCAAAATCTTTCATTGTCACGCAAATGTTGTGGAGTCACTTTCACCATAAGTAAATAAATAGGTGTAAAGAGATAATTTTTGAGTATAATGTAATAACTGGAGACGTTTGGATAGTAAACAAAAGGGTCCTTCAAAGGCACGCCCCCTTGACATCTGCCTGGACGGTCACCAGTTAATTCAGCACAATAAACCCGACAATCCGAGGGGCGATTCAAAAAGCGCCTTCGAGATTATTTTCAACGACGCTGATTGGTCAAATTCACGTTGATATGCGCTTATCTTGCTCTAGCAACAGTCGCTTATTGGCTAGTCGTCACTGTCTCAGGGGCGCTTTTTCTATCGCCCCTGAGACACGGAGGCAGAGACGAGAAAGCTTACTTTTGTTTTACATTAATTAAGTTAATTACTTTATATATTAATGGATATATGTTATGTTATATTTATATTTATATCACACATTTGAATAAGTAAGTTTTGGTAATATTCACTTTTTCAAAATAATGTAAATACATTTCAAGTTAATACGTCACTTAGGCTTTGTTCAAAAATATCTTCAATCTTCTGTAAAATATATCAGTTCTCCATTTTATTGTGTTTATTTTTATTCATGTGAAATTAGGAAATGTGGGAATTATGAATATTAAGCTGTTTGGAAAGCAATGCAAGTATAAAATAAAAACTACAAATGGGAAGAATTTGCTGTATTTAACAATGTAGTAAAAACCTACTTTTCAGCACTGTTTAAGTTTAAGAAACTTTATGCAGAAAAATAACTTACGTGCATAAGAGAAGTCTCACCAGTCCTGCGAGTGCTCTGAAAAAAATCATTTCAACATCTGTAAATTCTTTAACATCTGGTCTGCTCCATCTGCCGAGGAAGTCTGGGATACAAACACAGGCAGCAGAATAGAGACCAAATCAACGACTGATGTAAATTGATTGTGTCTCTTCTGAAAAACCTGCCTTTTTATGGTGCTCACTCTTTGAAATGTAATATCATCTTTTATCAAGTTCCAAAGTTTCTTCAAAAATGTTTAGGTGTATGAAGTTAACAAAAAATAAGAATTTATTGTCTCATTGACGCTTAACTCCTGTTAGTCAGCTGAGCCAGATCTCTAAAATAAGCTGGAATCTCATCACATGCACAAGGCTGGACAGGTGAAGGAAGAGTGCACTTTTTGCAGTGCTGAACTGACCAATTACCAAACCACAGAGTAGACTAATCAACCAACCACAGCACGCTGGGCCCACATGACGAGGGGCTCCTTAATGGTCCAGTGTCCTGCAACATCTTTTATTTGCTGTCAATGTTGTTAGACGGAGTTTTGTGACTCGAAGAACATGATTTCTTTTAATATTAGTTCACAGAGAAATGTCAATTTATATTTCTTTTGGTAGGTTATGGTTGTTGAAGAAGAGATTTTGTTGGAAATATCCTTTATAGCCTAGGAGAAAAGACTAAGGGAAGTTATGAAAGTTGTGGCGAAATTAACTTACCTTGGCAGTGTAATTTATCAATCTGCTTGAGGAGTTTGAAAGGGTACAGATGATGGTTATCAGGAGGAAATATACAGCTACCTCTTTGTTAGGATAGTTAACAGAAAGGGACGGAATTTTGTCATCACCTGAGAAAGTTTTGCAGTAATAAATGTAAAACTCTCTGACCTCAGTCAAATTGTGTTTTATAATCTCTTTGTCTTATAGTTCAACTATAAAAAGTTTCAGCAAAGTTAGATATTCATGGTTCAATTATTACAACCCAGTTTAATATTTCATCCTTCTGGAGTTAAGCTCTCCTTGTCGAACAAATCCCACCTGTCAGCTCCTCCAATCAGGTTAAAACAAGCACATAGAATTATCTCCAAACACTCATTCCCCTTGATCTGATTTGCACACGAGCGCTAGAAATGTAATCCTCCAGAACAAGAAATATCAATCCATGAATGAAACCCACTCCAAAAATAATTAATGTGTTTATTATAGCTTTGGACAATCAGCCGACTGCATGCTGGACACAAAAGGAGTCTGTTGATGTGCAAACAAGAGAGGAATTCTTGGACGTCTCACAATGAATGTGGAGGGGACTGCAGCAATGATGTCATGTTACCACTGACTGAGTGAATGTGGATGCTTTTCCTGTTAACAACTGTTAGCACGACACTGAAATCACTTGGGTGTAAAGACTCAGACAAGCTCCATGCGAGCCAACATAGAGCAGCTCCAATTAACCATCAGTGGGAGAGGTCCATGTTTTTATGACTGATAAGAGAGCTTCTTGCCCAGTTTCTTAACTCTGTTTGGTTTACCAGTAAAAAATTCCCTCCCACTTCATTCAACTAAGTGTTTGCTCATTTTCACTTTTCTTTTATAAGAGTTCATTGGTTAGTGATGCAGCCGCCAGAGGGTTTGTTTGTGTGAGTCATCAGCAGAGCAGGGGGTGGCTTACTGGACTTAAGCCCTGACTGTTTTCTCAAAAACTCAGAATCCTTCATGTTATTGATAAAACTTCAACTCTGTGCATCCATGGCCACTCACTCGAAGGCTGAACCGCTGTTAATCTATGGAAATGTTATGAATGAATGGGGGAATGTCACCACCTGTTACTCTGCATGGACCACCAGAGCATGGCCTTCAGTTTTTTTGTGGTTTCCTCTAGCCTGCTGGCTGGATTAACTGATTATAAACTGAAATAAAAAAAGCTCTTGTTTCCAGTGAAGACCTTGAAGCATCTGCCGCCATGCACAGAGAGAGAAACAGATGCGTTATCAGCCAGTTAATTTGGTACATTTTCTTCTAATTTTGAGCCTGACTCCCCCTTCTGACCAGCGCCAGGAAAATTCAAATTATCAGATGGTCCAGAAGATCATCTTGCCAGATTTTAAGGTGGAGTGAGGTGGGAAGGAGGCACAAATACACATAACACTGTGGGTGGGACATAAGGACCTGAGCTAACCCACTTGTGCAGACGTTTTTGTCCCTAGGCTGATAAAGTGTCACAAAGATGCTCACAGCTTCTTTGCATCACTATGCTGTGTAACAGATGCGTAACTCCGTGAGGTTCGGAGAGAGCCACAATTAAACTGATTTGAGCAAGGGCATATCACTGCCAAATAGGGGTAAAATTAAAAATTCTAACATAGTTTGGACATTAGGTGAAAGGATAAATAACAACAGATTGCAATGATTTGCAACTTTTTTCCAACTTTATCCAACTTAATACTCTACAAAGATAAAATATTTAATTACATATTGATTAACTTTATTGTTTTCTTGCAATTGTGTGCTAATTTTGAATTTCATGCCAGCCACATGTTTCAAAGAGCAGGGACAGAGGCTTGTTTACCTCTGTGTTTCATCACTCTTTCTTTCAATAGAACTTAATAAGCCGTTGGAACCTGAGGACACTAATTGTTGAGCATTTGTAGGTGGAATTCTTTCATGTTCTTGCTTGATGTACAACTTCAGTACCATTGTCATATTTTGCGCTTCATAATACACCACACATTTTCAGTGGTAGACAGGTTTGAACTGCAGGCAGGCCAGTCTAGTAACTGTACTCTTTTAGTCTGAAGCCATGCTGTTGTGACACCTGCTCATTGTGTCTTGTTATTGTCTTCTGAAATAAGCAGGGACATCACTTGGATGGCAACATTTGTTGTTCCAATGCCTGTTTGTACGTTAAACATTATTTGATGCCTTCATGGGTGTGCAGGTTACCCATGCCATGGGCATGAATGACCCCCATACCATCACAGATGCTGCCTTTCGAACTTTGCACTGATAACAGCCTGGATGATCTTTTCCCTCTTTTGCCTGGAGGACACAATTTTCATGAATTCCAAAAAAAAGTCTGCAATGTGGACCACAGCAGACTTTTCCTTTAACACCAGTTCATCTAAGATGAGGTCTGGTTCAGAGAAGTCAAGGGTGCTTCTAGGGATGGGAAAACCAAGTCCAGTTGAGAACCATTAACAGCTCCATCAAAGAATCAATATCATGAGTTTTTTTGTTAAACAATTCCCTTAACAATTCCTTCCACTGACCTCAGAAGTGTGTCTTAACTTTTACAACAGGCACCTACTGCACAACCTTTAGTGAGTGGAATCACAAGTAACTTTCAGAGGCTGTTATCTATGCTGTGACATGTGTGTTTAACGTTGTTGACACTGAAAATGTTGACACTGGGCCAACATTTGCCCACACGGAAAATCTGCAGGAATCAATAAGGGAATCATTAAAGAACTAGATCGACTAGCAAAATTGTTTATTGCATTGGTATTGATAAAATCTTATCAATTCCTATCCTTTGGTGTTTCTGGGTGTTGTTGATTTTTGACTTTCACTTGGAATGGTAAAGTTTTAAATTGCATATGTATATCTAGTGACAAAGTGCGTTAACTGACAAAGGTCTGATGAAGAAGCCACGTGGTGAAATCCTTTACAGAATGATTTCGGTCTCTGAAATTGTAACTTGAAAATGCTCTTAAACTGTTTGGCTATTTTTTCACACAAAATGGTGAACCTCACTCCATCTTTGCTTGTGAACGACTGAATCTTCCAAGACTTCTCCTTTCATACCCAATCATGACATTCAAATGCTTCCAGTCAACCTATTTAACTGCAGAATGTTTCAAATTGGCATTTTTGAGCAATCCCCAATTTTCTTAATCTTTTGTTGTCCCTGTCCTAGTTTTTGTGAAATGGGTTGCAGGCATCCACCTCAAAATCAGCTAATATTTCAAATAAAAAAGAAGACGTTTATCAGGTTGAACATTAAATGTGTTGGCTTTTGTATCGTATTCATTTGAGCATAGGACCAAAAGAGCTTACAAGTCACTAGATTCTGTTGATTTAAAGTTACATACACTGTTCATCTTTACTAAAGTTGGAGTTTGTATTAAAAAAACAAGTTACTGGACCCTCCTAGGTTTGTCCTGAGCTCCAGATATTTATCTCTTCCAACTCCACCCTTATCACAGTGCTATTTGGACAGAAATGGATTTTAGCTGATGTTCTGGGAGGAGAAAACACACCAGGGTGCAACACAAGTTCCTCTTGAGGGCAAACAACGCAGAGGCCTGTTGCAGGGGATGATAATTGAATGAAATAGAGATTGGATTGGAAGCTCCTGTCACTGCCAGACACATCGGCAGGTTGATGACTGGTCGCCCAGGGCCTCCAGGGTCTGCCTTGTGAGAAGGGAACAGCCTGTTTGGATGGCTCTGTGCTCGTTTTTTTTCCCCCTGTCCTCTCTGTCAGTAAGTGGGTTATAACTATCCATGGACAATTATATTTTTATCCAGCAGAACTAGCCTTGCAGGATCCTTGGATGGATCGCACACATAAATGGAGGCTTTGAGAAGAGTGCGGGCGCGGGCACACACTCAAACTCGCACAGTGAGCAAAAACAAAAGAGACGATGGGAACCCTTTCAGTTTTAATTAGTCGTCACTGCTGTGTTTTGGAGGCGGGGCAGGGGTCAACAGTAATTGGGTTGTTTTCATATTGAGGCATTCAGAGCAGAACGGAGGGATGTGGGTCACAGAGAAATGATCCCACAATCCCACTGCCCGCTTTCCACCCTCTCTTCCTGTCCTCTTCCTCCACCTCCCCCAGCCTGTCTATCCATCCTGGCACTGGTGCGGTCACTGGAAAGACTTGTGGATACTGGCAGGCCCGATTACTGGAGACCATCCACGGCACCACCCTCTCAACGCAGCTCCAAGTCAGTTCTCACCGAGACCAAATGGAGGAATCTGGAAGGCTCGGCCATGCCATTGAAGAACAGGCTGCTGGGAACATGTCTGGGAAAAACAGGAAGACGTGAAGACTTCGAATGAGGCAGAGGAATCGCAGCGCCTGCAATTCATGCCAGGATTTTCTCCACCAACAGAACCAGGAGTGCCAAACCAAACTAAGAGAAGCCAGCTTAAGCACATGAGAGGGAGATGATAGAAATGGTAAGACGACAGGATGGATTCGGCGAGAGCACTGCTGCGGAGTGTAGACACCGTCCAGATGGTCAGCTCAGTGGCTTTCAATAAATTATTTATCAACTTCTTTCTTTTTTTTTTTATGCCTGCAGCCCTAAAACTTTATCTTTAGTATTCACAGATCACATGCGAATAATGAGCATCCTCATGAACACTTGTTTTGTGCCGATTGCAGAGCATTAATATGGAGAGTTAGCATAAATTACACACAACTACATAATGAATGCGCATAGGCTCTCCAAGCTGTGAAGTGCCTTGGAGGGGTAATGCAATACAGCGGGACAATGGCCGTGGAGTTTTCGGAGCTGATTGCACTGGTCAGGTTGGAGAGCCATCAGAGTGATGTTGGAGGGACCACTTTGTGACAGACAGCATTAAGATGAAAAGGCCTTGAAGGACTCTGATATTGCAAGGCCGGTCATGATGAATTATGAAACCAAGAAGCTGCCAGGTTGAGGTCTCTTCAGGGCTGCCTCTCATGTACAGAGGGATATTGCAATTTGTCTCTCTATATATATTCTTTATGGGCTTGTCTTTTGGGAGTTTGAAAGCATTTTACTGGGAAACGCTTGGATCTGTTAAAACTGCACCTAGATTTTATGCTTTAAGGCATCTAATCTTTCCTCTTTTATGTGGGAATTGTCTTTCCATGCACAGTGCAGGCACAACCATTCAAAGAGACACGTTTAATATTATAAAGAAAAGGAAACCAAGCACAATCTGTTGGTAGAAATTGTTATAAACCTTTTCTTGTGCTGCAGTTATAGTTATAGCTCTTAGGCATCTTATCCATCTATTCGTTACCTAGGCAGCATGTCCCGGTGGGGGGGCTGAGCAGGGTTGGTGCTGATCCCAGCTGTCATTTGGTGAAAGCCAGGGTATGACCTGGTCTGGTTGCCTGTCAATCAGGAGGCTGACATTGACAGACAAATTACCAAGCGCACTCATGCCTACAGGCAATTTAGTGTCACCCATTAACCTAGCCCTCCCCAACCTCTTTGCTGGTGGGTGGTTGCATGAGTTTCCAGGGAGAGCCCATACATGCACAGGGAGAACTTGCCGCACAGAGAGTTTCGCTTTAACCCCTCTTTAAACAAAACAATAACAATAATTCCTCTTGACTATGGAGGTGCAAAAGTGCCAACACAAATGAGAAAGGTGGTAAAGGTGACAGTAACTCAACCCGTGGCTCTTCATCACAGTAAGGTGACGCGTTTTGTTCCGGAAATGTTTGTGAGCAGCAAAACAACGTGCTATCAGTTAGTGATGTAAGAAAAAAAAGCTACACCAAAGCTTTGCGGTATTTTGCTGGCAGAAACACAGCCATGTGTTGGCAGGTATAGCTCTAGCAATAAGTGCTATTTATTGGAAAAAGGTGGGAAAAAGGTAGCGGTGCTTTCACTTTCCTGTTTGAATTCTGTAAATAAATGACGATATGTTGATGCTCAGCACCAGAAGTAAAGGCATGATTCTTTCAAAGCCTTTAAAGACTAAGGTAGCAGTCCAGCAACATCCATTTTGATCCTGAACTGTTGAACTTTTTTGCTTGTAGACTTGGATAAGGGTTAAGTTTTAGAGCTGTTCTGCCTTAACTTCAGTTGACCTCACTACTGAAGGTCTTATTACCTGTCATCAACAGCTCATGGTGCTCACCTTTAGTTTCTTGTAGCTTTTGCCTCAGTTGATATTCAATTTTGCCTTCATCTCTCTATTAAAATTTAGAATAAAAAATCAAAATTAAGCTTTAATGTGGCTCATTCTCAACTTAACCACAGGGTTAATGTAAGTAAAGAAAGTAGCTGAATAGGCTGCTGGCTGCTGCTGTAATTTCAGTCAGCAAAGTTGATGTTCAACAGCTAGAAGTGAAAGCTGCTTGTTTTTGAGGTTAAGGAACCAATATTACAAATGTAAATTTTCAGCTGTCATCATAGCAAGCTGCATATATGAAGTGCAGAGCCAGAGGCTTAATAGGCATAGCAACGGTAACTAAGGGTGACAGGCCATAATGAAGGGTCAATTATGTACCAATCAGAGACCTTCAGACCGAGTAAGACAAAGGAGCAGCAGAAAAACAGAGTGCTTGTGTTGAAACTAGACTCTGAAAAACTTCCAACTGGATATTGACGCTTTGTTTGCTCTTTGATTGGTCTGCTGACCAAACAATCAGAGAGATCCCTCTCACAGCAGCTGTGGCTTGACTACTTCAAGTTATACAAACTTTTGCCTGGGTCAAGTCTTTTCAGAACGTGAATTATGACCTCAATGGCCCTGAAGCTGTGCTTGAATGTCCTCAAGACTAACAAAAGATATTTCATTCTTTTCTTACAAGTAATTTTATGAAAAGTTCTGATTATACAAAAGAGACTTACAATAGACAAACACACTTTTAATTAAAATACTTTTTTCTGAACCTTTTTTTTGAGACACCATTAAAGAAGAGGTGAAAAATCTCAGGTCGCTCCAGTCAGAGTGAAACAGGGAAAAGGCGCATTCATATCCATCTATCAGCTCTCTTACTCTCTGGTGGGCTTATTATAAGACAGATTCATGCAACAGTTCACCACTGTGAGTTAGCCAACAATTGATAGGGATCTTTAGCTTGGGTCTCTGTATGCCACCCTGCTATTATTGCAGCTATAATAGCAGCCCCAGAGGCTGGAGCTGGCCTTCAGGGTTTACCCAGCATGTTTGCACACTTCATTGTCACTTGGTGTTGTTGATGACATTTACTTCCAATCCAAATTGACATTCCAGCTTCTTGCTGGCAAACATCTGATGAGATTTGGAGGGTTTCATAGAGTTGCTGTCCTTGCTGGGGAGCCACTTACAAAACCAACACAACACATAACTGTCATCATATATTTTTTTGTTTGTCTTGTTATCCGCCTCATTTATCCTTGCAGTTGGAGTGCTACTACAGGAGGAATTTAAAGGCACAGACTCAGTATTTTGATGATGAAAATATTATAGCTTGTTTGCAGCAACCATTAAAGTTGGAGCTCAAACAGTCTGTACCAAAATTAAGTCATTTCTGACAAAGCCTGAAAGCAACTTGAAAAATTTAGCTCCAATGATTTCTATTTCAGCCCAAATAAGAAAATACGGTTCCGTCCATGTGCAATTGAAGTCTAAGTTGTAATAATGCTATCAAATGCAGATTCTTTATCATGAGAGCCAAGAATACTTCAGCTTAAATACTTTTGTATATGGACAACTGTTAGGTTATAAAATTGATACCACTGATATCAACTGTAATTCAGTTCAACTAGTACTCAAATTTGGAGTACATGTACTCAATTTTGGACAGCTGGTGCACCAGTAGACTGTACTAGTGATGCAAAAATTCTCATTAGTACTACTAGTAGGTTTAAAACTGTTAACTGGTGCTACTAGTAAGCCTTAATAGCTAATGAGGAGGGGGGGAGTCAATTCAGGCTTCCTATTGTTTTTCCAAAATATTAAAAACAATCAGAGAGCTGGATTGGTTGTTATCCCTTCTACTTAATTTGCATTAGGTCATCTAGTAATACTACAGATTTTTTTTGTTTTACTAGAACTATGAGGGACACTTTTTGATTCACTCGTAAAGTCTACTCACACACTAGGTCTACAAAATTGAGTACATGAGCTCTAAATTTGAGCACCAGTAGAGCTGAAGTATGGTTGATATCTGATATCAATTTTATGCCCAAACAGTTTTCCATATATGCATAAAATTGTTGTAGGGGTGCAGTATTAAATCTCAGACTGAGACTAAAACCTCTGAGATGTGTAGACACATTGTCTTTAGTTGTTTTAGAGTGTCAGACTGGATTCTTTAGAAAGTTGTAACTAAGTTCTTGTCGAAGGTTTTGTAAACATCTTGCTAATGCTTTTAAGTGAAGGGGTTTCACGGTGCAAGATTGTGCTCATGCCTCACAGCAAAAAGGTTACTGGTTTGATTCCCTGAGTTGATTGGGGCCTTTCTGTGTGGAATTTGAATGCTCTCCATGGGCATGAGTGGGCTTTCTCTGGGCATTCAGATGCATTCAATAGACCAAAAGCTTGTTAGGTTGTCAGGATGTACCACATTTCCCACCCAGTGTCAGCTGGTGACCTTGAAAGGGACAGGCAGCAAATATAATGTATGGACTCTGATTACCACCATATACCTGATCACTTTTTCACAGAAATTCCCTCTAAATCTGTTGAGAACTTTTTGAGTCATCCTGCTTGCAAACAGAATGTCAGACAAAAAAGCACACAAATAGACAAACGCCTGCAAAATCACAAAACCTTCCTTAACAAGTGTTAAAGATTAGGACTTCTTCTTTTTACCCTGTCCTTACTGAACAGAACATCAAATGTCACACCACATTGTGCAGTGCCACGCTTCTACTGTCCACACTGCATCTGTTAAAAATATCATTCTTTCACTATATTTCCCCTCAAAAGTAAAAAGTACATCATGTACTTTCATTGTTCAGGTAGAGAAAAAGATTTGAAGTGCTGGGTATTGACAGGTGGTTGACAAACAAAGTTTCTCTATCAGTGTTGAAAGTGATAGTAAATCATGTCTCTCACTAAAATAGATAAGCAGTCTGCAGACTTAGCTTTGTTAAACAGATTAACAAGCTCTGCTGATTGGGAAAAGTCAAAGAAAATCAACACAACCCCTCCAGCACATCCTCAAATCCCTCTTTTCTCACTTATTGTCTGTTTTGATATAAGTAACGGATTGAAAATATATTCCACAAAAAAAGGTTGGACACAGGGATTTCCCCCCTTTAATTACACCAATCGGTGTTGTATTTTATGTTGTTGGAAAGCCTGATTAGTCATCAGTGAGGTACATCTTACAGGGATCATGAATTTATGGAATGAGCAACACGGATAAATGTGAGGTAAAAGATTGTGCCATAATGCCCTCTTCCCCTGAAAGAAAGCATATGGTACCACGAAGAAGCAACAATCAAGAGATTGTCTTCTTGGGTTGTTGTCTTCGTTGGTCACCCACTTCACAATCTGTCTTTACCTAACTACTCTCAGGGCGTTTTCACACCAACCACATTTAGTGCGCACCAAAGAAGTTTTGGCCCAGGGTTTGGTATGTTAGTGTCAATGTGAATGCAACCACTGCACTTTGGTGCGCACCAAATCAGCCGGTCCGAGACCTCCATGAAGGGGTGGTCTCGATCCGCTCCATCTCCCTACATTTGGTGCGGTTTCACTGGTGTGAAACAAAGTGGTCTGAACCAATCTACTTTTGATGCATTACTTCCTGTTAATCCCGCGGTTGAATCTTTTGCTTGCTCAATTTGTCGATTTGTTTATTCTGGTTGAGGATTACGATGATTTACCAGGGTCCAGAGGGTTTCTGATGCCGTCTCAAACACGATACAAAAAACACATTTGAAGGAAAATGTAGAAGAGAGCGAAACGTAAACATTGGTTGTCTGGTGTAGGAAATGGTTACCATGGTAGCATCTTCTTCTTTCTCCTCCGTAGCAGGTTTGGTAACCAGTTACATGCATATCGCCCCCTGCTGTTACAAACTGAGTAAATACACAAGTGGGTCCGGGCATGGTTAGATATTGCCAGTGTGAATGAAAGCCAGCGGGGAAGGGGGAGGGGGGCGAACCCATGGCGAACCGCGCCGCAGCACTGTTCGAAACAAGTGGACCTAATGTGAAAACGCCCTCACAGAACTTGGTCCAACGGTCCCAAGTTTGAAAATTGGTACCAGGGTTGAAACCAAATATTGCTTCAACTCTGCATACCAGAACACCAGCTTGTAAAGGGTTTTGTCACATTTTTGGGGTGTGACAAACCCACACATTTAGCTCTGACATGATCCCGTTAGTTCTATGTCATTGTACAGATGATTAATCAGGCTTTTTAATAACATAAAATACAAAACCAATAACTTTTATTAAAGGGGGTAATAATTGACCAGATTAACTCACAAACAGGGCATTGAGGCAAAAACACCTCTCACAGCATTATGCTAGCTGCTTGCAGACTGATAGGACACGTATGAGTCCATGTAATTGGCCAGATTTGTTGCTAACTCTCATGTGTGTCATATTTAGTGAAGACACAGTTTAACACATTCTGTATCTTTGCCAGCGTTGGGCAAGTTACTTCAAAAATGTAATGCATTATTTATTACTTGTTACTGTCATTTCAAAGTAATTAATTACATTATAATACTACTGTATTGAAATGTCAGGCATTTCACTAGTATCACAAATAACAGAAAATATGGATTTGGCGTTCTAAATGTAGCTCATTACACCCAAAAAGCTCATTACACATCCAGAGGAAGTTGATGTGGATTAAGGTTGAAAACAGTAGACTATAATGGCCACATTGATGGCTCATGGCACAATAGAAGAAACGATTAGGCAAAAAAAAAGACAAAAGGTAAAATTCTGGTAAATTGTGTTACAGATACTGTAACTTTAGACCTATCATACCCCTTTTTCACCAAGATGGTTCCAGGGCTGGTGCTAGTGCTGGTGCTAGAGCCGGTTCGCAGTTGGTTCAACTGCGAACCTGTTAAGAACTGTTTGCTGGGCGGCACACAGACGGGTGCCGCCCAGAGGGCTACGTCATCACGTTGATGTATACGTCTGTATACGTCATGCTAGTTTCCCATAACAACTAGCGCCGAATTCAATTGCCACTACAAAGATGGAGGACTACGTTGCGGTTCAAGTGTTGCTGTTGGCTTTTCGAGCCTTCCTTTGTAGAGCAAAAGTTGGCGATCCAGCAAGTTAATGTTGCTCGACGACTATGCAACGAACATCGATCACGCTTGAGAAGACGGGTAAGAGTGCTTCCGTGTTTTTACTCTGCTAATCCCGCCCCCACCCCCTGACGTAAGCCCGTAGCCCCCGACGTAAAGTGGTTCTTTCTGCTGGCCCAGCAAAGAGTTGGTGCTTGCCAAGCACCGGTTTTGAGAGCCAGCAACCGGTGCTTAGTTGGTGGAAAACCAAAGAACTGGTGCTAAGCTGGCTCTAGCTCCGAACCAGCCCTGGAACCAGCTTGGTGGAAAAGGGGTTTCAGAGGACTTTTCTCCTCTGCTGATCTCAAGGAGTATTTCAAACAAACAAACAAAAACATTTCGGGTTAATTTAAAAATGCATTATAACTTGCATTACTGACATTTGTCTTGAGTAAATATTAAATTTTTTTTTTCTTGTAATGCCTTAAATTACTGCGTTACAGTAAAAAGGAATGCACCCCAGTAATCACATTACTTTTGTAATGCATTACTCCTAACACACTGATCTTTGCCTTTATTCTTTCACAACGACCAAGTTCATAAAAATTTTGGACCAGTTCGAAATGAATGAAAGTTATTTTAATGGTGGGATGCTGTCAGTGGATTTAAATGGGAAGGAGCCTGGCAGCCGGGACGATCTTCTAACCCTGTAACAAACTGTCAATTAATGTCTGACAGTATTAAATGACTAATATCCAACTGTTTCTCTAGATACTAATGAAAAATAATGAATCTAAAAATAATTATTCTTTTTCAGTGATTTGCTCGAACAGCACTCAACACATGCTGCATCCATTTCCAAGACAGAAAGACAGGGTTTGGCAGCGCATGGCAGCCCTCCTTGCCGTCTTGTAGCTGGAGAACACGCATCAGTCCATGCCAGGGATTTAACATCTGAACATCTCTCTACTTACTCAGCCTGCTCTCTAATTCAAAGCCAAGCTACCACCACAGTATCCTTACAACTCTCAACAGCATTGGCATTCTCTCTTCTGGCCGCTTTAGTTCATTTCCAACATCCACATCAAATTATTTGGAATATTATGTTTGCAGAAAGCCTCTCAAAGCAAAGAAAAAAAAAAGATCCTCGTTGCAGGCAGCCAGATTTCCATTTCAGGGGGCAGAAGAAGCCATTTTTTCGTATTCAGCCGTCAGCTCATGCTTTGAATCATCATTAGTGTGATTAATTTTCCCTCCAGTCCAACAATCCTCATTGGTGATTCCCCTCCAACACTCTGGCCGCGCTCCACACAAGTGACAAATGTGTTCCCATGGAAACAGACCTGTCATGCCATTGTCACCGCTGGCCTGTCAAATCTGCCAGAGAGGAACCAGCTGGTGACCTGACTGATCTCACATCAGTACAACAGTGTGACTTTTGACAACCGAGTAGCTTTTAAAGTGCTCACTAGCTCTCTCCGTCATTGTTAGACACACGTTCACAGACACACACGAGTCCTCTTGGTCTCTTTGTCCCACTGCCTCCATTTCCCTTCTTTTGCTCTGACTGTCTCTCATCAAATATCTCCCTTTTTTCATTCCTGTCATTTTTCTCTTACAAAGGTTTGGAACATCTCAGTTTGACAACCCCTGCCCATTAACACCATTACCTCAGAGGTGAAAAACACTTTGTAGGGCATTTGGTGACTTCCTTTTCCCATGAAAACACAAAAAAAGCTGCAGATAGCTAAAAATCAATGTTTAGGTTTTGTGTCACTTGGATCATTTGTGAGAGTTGTTTAGTTTGTAACGAAACAGCAGAGCAGGGATAGTTAAAAAGATGTTCTTGGTGACAAAGATTCAAAACTCAGTTCCGATTAAGTTGGGATGTTGTGAAAAGCAAATAAAAACAAAATACAGTGATTTACAAATGTTTCTCAAACCTATTTCATTGTTTATTTTTCATATATTCACTCATTTTAGTGTGATGCTTGCAGTACATTCTTAAAAAATCACGGCAGGGGCATGTTCACAGTGTGCTGCTTTCCTTTCCACAACACTTAGTCATATTTGTGAACTGAGGACTCTATGGGCTCTAATTTCGTAGACCAGGCGCAAGCGCAGGCGCACCTGCCTGCGCCGGCCTTCGCCGTGCGCACTGGGTGTGACCAGCGCACTTTGCAAGTTTCCTGCAGTGCCAAGACAGGCGCACTCATGGCGCACAGGGGCGCAGAGCTTGCCCGTCCACGCCCACGTCTCTGCCTCTCCGCGCAAATGTCACAGTAGGAGGAGAATAGACGTGAGTGGGATTAACACAGCCGATCGCCGTCTTCACCAATCAAATGAGCGCCTCTCCTCGCCTTTAAATGCGCTGCGGCCGAGGCGCAGCGTCTGATTGGTCTGAATGATCCCCGCTGCTGGAGACGGTCAGAGCTGCTGTCATTCAGCAGGCATGGACAGCGGGGCGCGTCACCGTGTGGGCCAGCTCCCGGGACAGATGTAATCTGTTCCTTTGTCATTAATAGGAGTAAAAAGAATAAGAGACAGTTACACCACAGCTGGCTTATCCATTCATAATACTTGTGATCCACCTTCACTCCTGGTTTGTCATCGCCAAATAGCAGAGCCTTTAGTGATATACTGTATACTCTCCTGGTGTCTCCTCCTCATCCTCCTTGCAATGATGTAGCCTACTCTATCTTTTTAGATCACGTTAAAAATAAAGACTAAAATAGAGGAATATGGGAAATCACGGGTAAATCCTGAGTGACAGACATTTATTTTTCTCCTTTTTCTTCGTCTTTTTTCTCCCTCTTTTCTTTGAATTTAATTAAATGAGAGAAGCCAGATTTATACTCAGTATCAGATGTTAAGGCTGTTTATTGTTGACTTGTAAAATGTGCATCAAACTTCCAGCTGCCAGGTGAAGTTTCTATTATGACAAACGGCTTTAATCCGACATCAGATGTGACGGGACAATTAATATAGATACAAATGTATATGCTGGTTCAGACGGTTACATTAAATAGTGATTGCTGTGATTGTTTATTGCATTAAAATGTGCCTGACACTCTGGAAACCTGCCTCTGAGGCGTGCCCACATGTGCGCTTGTCACCAAATTACAGCTGCGGAGGGTGCGCTCCGCCCTGCGCCGAGGTTAGACCAGGTTGGAGCTGGCGTGCTTTCAGCGCACTTTCTGCACTGTTTTTTGGCACGAAATTGTCACTGCGCCACTCGAATCTGTCGGCACCTCCCCCAGGTGCGCCTTCACCTCCCCCCTGGTGCGCCGTCACACCCATCTCTGCGCAGACGGTCTACCAAATTGTCAAATTGGCAGCGCACGGCGGTGCGCCGCACGAAATTAACACTGCGTGGGGTGCGCCAGGCTTGCGCCCCCTGCGCTGCGCCACGAAATTAGAGCCCTAAGTGTCGAAACTTTGCAGGTGGAATTCTTTCCCATTCTTGCTTGATGTCAACTGCAGTTGCTCAACAGTCTGGGGTCTCCACTGGTGGGTTTTTGGGCTTCATAATGCAGCAAACATTTCAGTTCAATACCTGCAATATTTTACCATTAGGTCACGATGTTGTAACACTTTAAGAATATTTCTTGACAGGGATATCTCTGAAATAGACGGTTGAATGGTAACATGTGTTGCTTTAAAACCTGTACCTTTCTGGATTATTGATGCCATTACAGACATGCAAGTTACCCATGCCACAGGCACTAACACCCCCATATCAATCAGTGTATTCAAGTCCATGTGGGCAGAGTCACAGGTTTGTGCTTTGGTCCTCATTTAATCTGGAGCATAATAAAGTTATTTATAAGAGCTAACTATGATTTAAAGCAATTCTGTAGAAGTGCATGTTTGTATTTGGACATATTCAGAATATTATGCTGGGGTTGGGTAGTCAAAAAGTCAAAATGAACTATATACTGGTAGCGGTTTCAATAAAGATTTGTTTCTTAGAGGAATACAATAAAAAAAATGTATTAATAAAAATCAAGCAAAAAATAAAGCTCTCCACCTCAAGCAAATATCCTTTATTTAGACGCAAGACAGGCAACATATGCATTACAATTTCGCCATAAAGGTTATCTGAAAATAAAATTCCTAAAATGTGGATATGTTTTAGTAGCTAAATCAGAACCACAGTGTAATTGACTGATACTTGAGAGGACAAAATGAGTATAACATGAGTAAACATCGTGCACATCTCATCCAAGGACTACAATAAAAATTAATGGCTGCCAATTTATCAGTAGTTGAAAAACCAGCCCTACAGAGCTGGCTACACTATTTTCATCACCTTCAGGCAAAATTGCCCAGAAATGACTCTGGTAAAGTTGCTCAGAAAGCATCAAAAGTTCCAGTGAACGGGAAAGAAGTGATAAAAGGTTTTGACACAAAGATAAATCATTCAATTTGCTGGAATTGTCTGACCTTACTGTGAGAAAAAGTAATTCTCTTGCAAGTGAGTAAGTTTATAGAGTAGAAAGTGTCTTAAGTGTGATTCACAGTCTTTTTCTTCTCTGTGTGATGGAAAATTATGACTCCAGATCATAAAACAAATATGTGCACATGTGTCTCTGTTACTGCGATTTTACATGAAAACATTTACTTAGGAAGAGGAAGCTTGGGAGGAACAACTCTGCTAGGAATTTAACTTCATTACAAAATTAGAATACTTTTGCAAATGGATGATAAATTGTCTGCACCATTATCAGAGCTCTTCAGAGCTTTTAAGCAGTTTTTTTCTTATTTAGTTAAGGCTTAAAGCTTGTTTTCAGTGGCAGAAGGCTGCTGTTTTCAGCAGAAACAGCTCTGTGTATAGTGGGTTTGCGTTGACGTCACACTTTGTGCACCAGACTGGCAGTTCCACCTGCTGAGTGGAACAGAGCAACATCTGGTATTTCATATCCGTGGAATGAAACAGTGAAAGTTTCCATTCACCTGAAAAGTGACATTTCCTGGTCATTTCCACCTTGTTGTTTTTAATTATGTTCATAATCGAAAACTTAGGTTCTAGTTTAAATCAAGTCCAAATTTGACTTAAAAAACTTTTGGAGCCATTAAACTATGATTATAATGCAGCCATGATTTTACATTTCAAAGTCTCTCGTATGGTGGCTGACGAGGGCAAACCACTGAAGACCAGATGAAGCCCAGTAAGGTGAAAACAGCTTCAAGAAAAATTAAACATTCAAGAACAGAAACACATCCTATGGTTAGAACAAAAAACGAACAGGGAAACAGTGTAAAGGAATTATGAAAGTTATGAAACAAAGCCCAAAACAATCCAAACCCAGAAAAAACCTGAAGGAGCAGAAACACATCACTGTAGAGTAAAACAACTAAAACAAGAGCTCTGTTCTTAAAGCTATTTTCCTCTTCTTGACCTGCAATATAGGCTGTTTGCCCCCATCAGCCCCTGTACTTAGCCTGTTATCCTGTATCTGTTTGATGTTGTGTGTATGGTAAATAAGACTGATGTACGGGGCTTTCTCGAAGCATAAGGTTTTAGCAACTGTTGTTGCCTATTTTTAGTTTTAAATGTGACACCTGAACTGCTTGAGAGCTTTTATTTCATGAAAAATGGGTGGAAATAACATTGATAACTGGCCAAATGGGAGTCAAAGTACTTCACTTATTTCACTGATTTGTGGTAAAATCTCTGGACTCAGCGTATTTGAAATCATTTATTGTCAAACCATCCATTGTGATTGAGCTATGAAGGTAAGCATGAAAACATATTCTAACATCTTTAGTGCCTGCTCATTTAATATAAAGATGTTTCATTTTAGGGCAGCTCAGTGGTACACATATATAGCTAGTACTGAACTCCATGCATTTGTATGTGCATGCGTGGACTCTGTCTAAAGACCAAAACCCATGCCTGTTAGGTTAACTTAACTGCCTTGATGCAGGAAATGTTTGTCCGTCTCTCTTCCACCAGCTGATGACCAGTCAAGGGTGTCCCCTGCCTCTCACCTAATGTCAGCTGGGATAGTCTCCATTAATGGAAGAGTGTTTACTTTGAAGAATATTCATCCCTTCATCATTATCTGTACAGCAGAGGTTACAGGGTGGGGCTGGAGCCTATACGAGCTGACGTTGAGCAAGAGGTAGGGTACACCGTAGACTGGTCTATGACAGGCCACATAGAGAGACAGACAGCCATTCACCCCCACCCTCACTCCTTAGGTCAACTTGGACACACCAATCAGCTTAATGAGCCTGTTTTTGGTCTGTGGGAGGAAGCCATTCTCCCCGGAGAGAACCCACACATGCATAGGGAGAACATGCAATCTCCACACAAAAAAGTCTTGCCTGACCCGGTTATTGAACCAGCAACCCAGGCAAGTGCACTACCTGCTGCGCCACTGTGCCGCCTTAATCGAAGAAATAATTTGTCTAAATCATTTTTTTACTTACAAGCTAGAGGACAGAGAAAAAAAGGAAGTGGGGTTGATATTCATCATTATCTGAGTGTGTGGGTGCTCTCCTCCAGTGTCTCCCCTCTCTTCAACGATAACAAGGTCTTTAGGACAACAACCCATCACCAGTTAGTTTTGAGTTTCCAGTCAGGTGTGCTGCACTTAAACACAAAGGAAATCATTCTGCAAATACTCAAAGAGATTTTACCTTGCCAGATATTGTAGCAACAAGCTAACACCTGTACATTTGGTAAACCCACTGTTTGTGGCAAATAAACACAGACTGCACAAACAGCCCCACAGCCAAACTCATGTGAGGAAAAAGCTGACTTGTATTCAATCTGAACAGAGCTCTGTATATCTGAGCAAACTCACTCTTTTTACAAGATCTTTATTTGTGCAACAAAATAATTCATTTCAGGTACCAGTGCTGAGCAGTGGCGTTTGAAATAGGGTAGAAATGGCTCAAAGAACATGTTAAGAGTTCAGCTGGTGTTTTTTAACTGATTTGTTGGAGATTTCAAATCTGCTGCTACAAACTACACTGTTGAGCAGAGAGTTTGTGAGCCTTAGCTCAGTGTTCATATTGGCCTGTAATTCTTCCTCAAGCTTGCTTGTGTTTCACTTTGAGTCTTGAGCAAATTTCATACATGTATTTTTATTTCCTCCTCAGGAACCCCCCTCACTTTTGAAACATTGGTGCTCTTGGTAAAGGAGCCTTCATATTTTAAACTGCAGTGTTATGAACTTGTCAGCTCTACATTTGGTTCAGATCTTACTTTTAATTGGTATTAATTAAACTACAAAGCACAAACCTTCGCCAAGGCAGCTCACACATTGCCCCTGAAAACCCATACAACACTCAGAATCATGTTGATATCATCATTACTTACACAGTTATTGAGCAAAAATTATCATTTACTAATGACAGTTTTCTGGATCACCACCAAAAATCTAATTGTTTTTAAGTTGGGCCATTACTTCATCTCCTGAAGATTTCAGCAAAATCTGTCCAGTCATTTTTGTGTTATCTTGCTAACTAACATCAAACGGACAAAAAACATAACCTACCTGGCATGATAACTATTGGATGACTCAAGGGTCAAAGTTGGGCACTGAGGCTACAGAACAGGGGTGTTCAAGCTATTGTCCAAGGGCCAACTGTGACCTGTGGTCCACCTGCAGCAAGCTCTCAAAACAACAGAGATCAGGTCACATGCAGCTGATGACTGATGAATAAAATCAAAATTATTACAACATTTAATAGCAGCAGAAATCCCCCTAATGTACTTTGTTATCTTTCCACTACAGGTCTAGTTTACAGAAAAATATTCTGCTAATCATCTTCAAACATCAACAATCCTGCAGAGTTTGGCAGTTTTGTGCAGTTTGTTCTTGTTTTGAGTCTGAAAGAGGAGTTGAATTGCAAGCACTCTGTGCTGCTTGAAGAGCCCCCTGAAATCTGATTGGCCACCCCAAAGTCTTTTGCAAATGTTGAATTATTGCCTTGTGATGCAGACTATATGATACCACACAGTCAGACATGATGAAATGTTTTACAAAACGTTGATACTTGGTATCATGATAATATGGCTTTCAAATAATGAAGCTGCACTCATGAGGATTAAACCACATGGTTCAGACACAATGGATGTTAAGATATTAAAGGTTGGATGTTCAGGAACAAGTACTTTGGGTTTCCAAAAAGTGAGGTCTTTAGTTCACTGCTAATATGAAGTGCTAATTAGCACTAGAAAATTATTTACTTGAAAGTTGAGCAAAGCTTTTTTAAGCTGTTTGTTGAAATCTCCTGAAATTTTCATCTCAGTGAGGTTTTCCTGGTTAAATAAAGGTCCATTATAAAAACTGACAAAAACAGCAGCCGAATATTTTCACACGTTAACTGAGATGTTCGGGGAACACTAAAGTTACATGTCTTTAAGTGGCATGATGATTTTGTGAAGGTATGTCTAGGACGATGAATGTCTTTGGTGCACATGCACAATGAAAACTTTGAAAAAATAGCCAAAAACTGAATAATTAGTTCTAGAAGATCAATGACTCGGAATAAGAATCTGAGCAGAAATAGTCTGAGAAACAGTGGCAAAATTTGCAGGAAAATTTGTATAAGACTGACCACAGCTGAGACTAAATAGTTTCATTCTCCATCAAGACAACTTATCAGCTGATACTGCGCCTTCTGTAAAGCAGTTTCAGGCCACAAAACTAATCACAGAGCTCAATCACCCTCCCTGTTTGACTGATCTGACACCATTTTGCTTTTTTTGTCTTTCCTGATAACAAATCTGTGCTCAGAGGAACATTTTGGAGTTTGTGTCAAAAAGTATTAAAAGAACAGAGGCTCTGAGACAACTGTCTAAAGAAGACCAGCTGCACTGCTGTGATCAATGAAGACGTGAATGCAGAGTAAATGTTTATCATAGGGTGACCACATTCTGAAAACCCAAAAAGAGAACCCTCAGCAGCATATGTTGCGCTTTCTGATTTTCCAGGCTGTACAAAAACGACTGAACAGATTTTGTTGAGTTTTTCATGAGATGTTGATTATGGCCCAACTATAAAAATGATTAGATTCAGGTGGTGATCCAGATAACTATTGTTAGAGAGCAATTGTTTTTGCTCAGTATACTGTCTAACTAATAATGATATCAACAGGATGCTGAGTGCAAAGTGTAGGTTTTCAGGTCACATATTATGATGGAAACTTTACCAACTTTATTATATTACTTTTGCTTAGAAATACAGTATGTGAGCTGCCTTGGTGGAGGTTTGTGCTCTCAGAGAGCTTTCTAGCTAAAGATGGTAATGGTCTGTAGAACAAGTTGGACATTTTATGGCCCCAAGTGTTGCACACAAAGTATTTCACAGGTTTAATTTGCATGCGTTTGATTTGAACAGAGCAAACAGGCCTTAATTGAAAATGCCCTAAGGTTAGAGAGTGGGCTGAGGGATTTTTGTTTTGGCTCTAAAGTGAGAGATCTGCTGTACTTCATCAAAACTTTCATATTAAATCCTCACTGTTCAGGCTTATAGTCGAATACCCGGCTGAATGTGGTCTAATAAAAGCAGCAGCAGAAGTTTGGTTTGCGGACAGTTCTTTAGAGTAGGCACATCTTTTAATTAGCTTCAGGTTGCTGTACTCTGTGACTTCATAACCACAGCCGACTGCTGTTTAAACACTAATGAATGCCTGTCATGAGACAAACACCTCTTTCCATCTGCTGCTGTTTTAATCAGTCTTATTGTTCGGCATGTGTAGGCCGTTTATCTGCGGCTAACCGAGTCTACCCACAGCCTGGCTCAGTGAAGTGCATCCAACACGTCGACCTCCCTCCTCCCCTCTCGTCTCAATCTAACCCTCTGTGAATGTTCCCCCGATCAGACGTGGCTCTCTACATGCCTGTCTTTGCTCTGCTGAGGTGGGAGGCGGTGAATCAATAGTCTCACAAAAAAAAGGGTCTCTGGATTTAAGAAGTAAATCCTCCAGTGAGTTTTGTTTGTGAGTGGGGAGGGGGATAAGGTCAGGTGAAATTTGCTTTGAAATTCCTTTTTTTCTCAGGGAACAGGAGCTGGAGAAAGCACAGGCCAGCCTCGCTTTCCATGTTAGCATCTTTCAAAGAGGCAGAAAATATTGAGGATCGAATTACATAACAGTTTTTCTTCTTCACCCGAGCTCCTTGTTATCTTCTACTCTTCTCCCAAAACAGTTCATTAAAAAGTACAAAAGAGAGAGAGGCAGCTTTTTTTCCTATTTCAATCAAACCAGAAGGATACCTACACATTGAGATTCCACTTTTTATTTTTAATGCATGTGCCGTATGCAGCGGTGTACATCAGCCAGAGCTCTGCTCTGCTACATGATGAACTGATTAGGGAGATCTGCCATAAATTATTAATGAGATGCATTTAGAGAAGTGTTCATATCTGCAGGGTCAGAAAGCTCAAGAAGTGGTTCAACAAATAATCATGTGACAAATTTAAATATGGAAGCACTCTGCAGAGAAAGACTTTTAGAGCAGCAGAACAAACCGAACAAGGCTGATGTAAACCTTTCACAACATGCTAAAGGAGAAATACAGAAAGAAAAGAAAACTAAAGGAGTGATAGTGTATGGTTAGCTGAAGGCTGAGCACACTGAAAACTTCAGGCCTGTAAGTTTTGATTGCATCATAAAACTTTTCTTTGAAGTCTTTACACACCAAGGTCGAGGTGAATAAACCTGACACATCAGATGGCTTGTTCAATATATCCCACAGAATATATTTCACTAGTCCAGTGTTTCTCAAATAGTGGGACGTGACCCACAGGGGAGTCATGACCACACTCCCAGAGGTGTGACTTGCCTGAGCAAGGACGTGGCTAAATTAGGGCATGTCTCATCGAATTTTGATTGGCCACCCCAAAATTCTACTACACTGCCATATCAAGGTTAGGAATTGTGTAAAAATCATAGTGGGCCGTGTGCCAACAGCGTTCTGTTTGCTTTTTCAGCTTAGTGCTATTAAATGTAGAAATGTTTAATTTGTTAGAACTTGAAATATGACTCTGGACTGAAAGAGTCTGAGGATAAAAGTTTATGAGTCAGTAGTAAGTGATCAATAAGATAGAATAAGGCAGGGCTTGGCAATGCAGTCATTTATTTAATTGTTATGCAGGAGACTTGAAAAAGACTAAAAAAAAAAAATATTTCCTTTATCTCATTACTAACTATTTTCCCTTCCTGTCAATGTTTCACAAAAATAATGCTACTTTTAGTGTTGTAGATGAAAACACCTACCTCCAAGAAACACTTTGAACCTTTGATTACAGGTACAGCATGCACTTTGGTTCTAAGACGGGAATTCAATTCAGTTTTATGAGATATTTCTTCAAATTGAGGCAAAGTTGTTTAAGTTGTTTTTGTCCCATTTGCTCTTTGATTTCTTTGAGGGGGGAAAATCTTGCATTTTACATTCAGTCCATTTTGTCCATCCCTAGAATGAATATTACAATATTAATTTTTGTAACAATATACAAATGGCAAATAATTTCTATCATTTTCTATATTTGCACACTAAATGTAAGTAATTTGTATTCACATTTGTGGAGGTCCTTAGAAAAATCTAAATGTCGCCCTTTAATTTTGACCTTTAACTTTGGGCACAAATGATTTTAATTTTGAAGTGGTGGCTAGAGGAAGTAACTGAGAACCACTGCACTATATTGTTTGGGCAACAGCCCACAGAGAAGACAGAATCTTTTCAAAAGCATTTCCAGCAGGTGATTGGACGATCATTCTGTCAATTGTTCATTATGGGCCAATCGCAGGCAAGCACTACTGCTGTGGTGTGATGTACAAAACACGAGCCAGTTTTGAAAAACCACCGGCCAAAACATGTCAAAAGTGGAGCAAAAGTATCTTTTCTGATTAAGAAATGATTTCAGTGTTCTTGTTTCTGAAGCTCTTAGCGTCTTTTCTGCACAAGCAGTCACTCCCTGCTGTCATCTCGCTCATAACTCCCACCTCTCCCTGCTTTAGAGGACCCTGATTTGGCCATGCTGCTTCACGCCGAGCACACTGGTTGTAGATTGAAGCGTGGAAAGACAGATCTGTCTGATTACTGACATTGATTTAGGTGGATCCAGCTGCACTGCAAGGTCAGACATGAATGTCATGAAATTGCAAATATTTTGGAGGCAGTGTTTGATGCCTGATGTAAACCTTTTAGGAGAAAAAGTAATGAAATGTGTATAACAACATGAATTTGAGTTCTACATCCAAAAAGAACAATCTTTTGGTCTGTGCTGACTCATAGTGCTGACAGGCTGAAGGTCACAGGCCGCAGCCTCCACGTGACTTGAACAAGATGAATGTACAATAAGAAGAGTAGACAGAGGCTATCAGGGCTCTGTCTGTGAACCACTGTGGCCACAGAGAGGACTCGGGACATATTGCTTTGGTTAATGACTGGTGACACTTGCGAGATTTGTGATCTTTGAAGGTCGCGGCTCTGCTGAAGTCACACAAGGAAGGGAATAAGTCGTGGGCTGATCCCCGCTGAAAGCTGCAGGAATGGACGTTGGCGTGATTCATCTCTGTCTCATCGCTCGTGCTGCTGGGCGCTTCCACAGACAGCCGCTCTCTGACACTCTTTTTACTGGCCAGCTCTCAGACGCTGACAGCAGCCATGTGCTAACATGAAGGCAAGTGTAGCAGAAATGGAAGCAGTCTGTCTTTCTCTGCACTGCTTAGACAAGTGGTCTCTAGCACTGTCAGGCTCTTACACGTGGTTTGTTCTAATATTTTACTGAAGTTGATAGATAACAGAAAACCACAGATGAAGCTCCACACTTTGCATGGAATTTGTTTTCTTT
Organism: Scarus forsteni; assembly: GCA_036419115.1. Taxonomy (NCBI): domain Eukaryota; kingdom Metazoa; phylum Chordata; class Actinopteri; order Labriformes; family Labridae; genus Scarus; species Scarus forsteni. The sequence goes on along the minus strand of JAZDUH010000157.1, from coordinate 12,001,385 downwards.
GTATCAACTGATGCAAATTAAAAATAGAAAAGCACTCAGAGAGCGCAGACCTCTGTCAAGCAGCTCAGTTCCAGCAGTGCCTTTTCCATAACCCCTGAAAAAGATACAATTCTGGATCACCAGATCCAGACCCAGGGTCCAGACCCAACTCAGCTCATACATGGAGGCTGTTATTCTGTTTAAACACACAATGCTTTGGTAACATGATTTTATATTATGATTTTTAGGAATTATTGAATGTCATCAATTGGATTTCCCCTTATAAAGTTCAGTGTTTTTTGTGACATCAATCTGGATCAGATGAAATTTACCTTGATGATAGGGACAGGAACTCGATATTATCCAGTAAAATAGGAAGCAAATCCTTTATAAAAGATGATTATGATTTTTAATATTTTGCCCAGTGCTAAGTTATAGGATTTTTTTTCGTTAAAAATGTAATATTAAGTTGGGCCATTACATATCCTAAAAACACAATTGGGACATGTCAGAAAGAATGCTTCATTTTTCCCAGTCTCTGTGTTTAGCACTATTTTGTTATGTAGCAAATAACTTGTCAATCTCCTATTTCATCATGAAGACACAAAGATGGTAGAGGATGCTAATAGTAAACCAATTATGAGTGATTTTGACTCAAATGTTAGTATGCCTTTTACTGTGGATGCTCGGGGTCATGAACCAGAGTTCACAGAAGCAGATATTGTGCAAAATGAAGTCCAGCAGGCACAGGTGGAAGAACACGGGGCTGTTTGCTACATCGTAAAATAGTTCTAAACACAGATGGTGAAAAAATAAACCACTCTATGATTTTTGACTCAATCTTACATTTGACTGAACATAATTTAATGGCTTGTTTTTATGGAAATCTCACATGGTCAACTGAAATCACTGCACCCATCAACAGCAGCAGACCTGACAGATGACCTCAGCTTGTTCTTCTCAAAGGGAAACGCCAACATTTTCTTTTCCCACTGCAAATTACTACTTACAGGCATGTCCTCGTTGGTTTGCGCAAAAAAGAGTCCCAACAAGCACAGAGGACTGGTTAGAGTTGCTAAAGAGTTCATCTGATAGCAGTAGGCAGAGGTAGGCTAACGCAACTCACTGACTCCCAGTGCTTGAGCTAAGCTAATTTGCGGTGTGCAATCTGCCTGTCTCGTCTCTTTACTGCACCCACAGTCCAAAGAATGTTGTCTATCTGCTTGTCATGGACTCAGGAGTGAGGCGAGACATGCTCACAAAGAAAATGTTGGCATATCCCTTTAAAGGTGCAGCACTGCTGGGAGCCATTTCAGTCGCTTCACTGATTATTGTCAAGTACCTCATACAACCCAACTTCAAACATTCTGAACTAACCCTTTAAGCCTGCAGACAATGGCAGCATGCAGTCAGCCAGCCCAGGCTTTCATGGCATGTCCTGCTTGTGCATTGAAATACTCTATAAGCCAAAGAGACACACTAAAGGGCGTGCAGAACTTGAAAAGGCATGAATGACCTCCTTAAAGCTACAAAGTTAAACATTTTCAAACTTTTTTGCTCTCCCAAAAACCACTTGGTAAGCTACAGAGAAGCGCTTCTGGCAAGTGTGCTGTACCAGAGGAGAACAATGGTTTTACTGGCAATGCTTTTCTAGCAGTGGAGTGTGTGATCAAGCCCTAAGTCACCATGCTTCCCACTGCACGCTGAACATTCTCTTGGAAACAGCCTGCTGCACTGTCTAATTGTTTGTAATTATTTGCTGCTCTGTTGCCTTCTTGGCTGTTTTCTGGCACAGACACCCTGAGCTTGGAAACACGATTGAACTTTAAAGCACTGAAGGTTTCTTTTTTGTTGTAATTTGGGACCCTGATTTTTCAAGCAGTGATGTATTTAGTTTCTCACAGTCAAAAATAAGCTGGTTATTGTTTTTTACATTTCTCACAATCATCACATCCTTTGAAAATATAACCATTGACGTTATCTGACTAAGAAATATTGTTACTGCAGCCAAATCCTAATCGTTCCTGTGAGCCAGAGAGACCAATTTCTGTCCAAAAAACATTAAAAACACATGAATAAGCCAAACTATTGTTCTTTTGGCTGTATGTTCTCATTAACATAAATTCTCTTATTTAAGTCGACGGTGTAAAAATACAACCATAAATCATCACTGAAACAAAGAGTTCCAACCTACATCTTAAAATAGACCCCCCCAAACAAATGAGCATTCTCTCCTGTATGAGTAATACCACCACAAACTACAATCCCCTGACATCCTGAGAGAATATCTAGGTCATTTTAGAGATGCTTTTAAACAGAGGAATGCTCTGTAATGAGGTGAAAGTTACTGAGATACTGATAGACAATCAATGATTGTTTTCAGACAAATATTTCAAAACAGCTGCATGTTTTTGGAAGAATAATGATTGTGAAATGAATCCTCAAGTAGACCATTTAGAAAACACATTAGTAGACTTAGAATTGGACTACATAGCAGAGCTTTGTGTGACTTTACAGGGACTTTTGTTTGAACAAATGAATGTCAGCCTACTCAATTTATATTCACCCTCTGAATTACTTGATACAAGAGATCTTTATGACAATTTAAGCTTTTTCTGACAATTCCCGGGCCACATTCAGTATTAAATATGGACCTAGTCTCAGTGATGTCATTCATCTGTCTCTGAGGAGGTACAAGTTATGTCCCAATTCAGGGACTGCATTATCCAGAGTTTTGTTCACAACTGAGCATCACACAGTAGAGCTGGGCAATTAATCCACTATCAATTTCAATTACCATTTCTGCTTCTAACAATCATGAAAAAGGTATGGAGGGTCAAAGATTACTGTGCCATAAACCATATTGCAGTGATTTTGTCTTTTTGCCATAAAGACATTTCCATTTTTTCTGCATTTATTGTGATTAGCAGCTTGTTTAATGTTAAGAATAAGTGTGTTAAGAAAGATAATGCTCAGAGTGTTATCAGGATTCAGTAACTGCAGATTGTGATTGTGACATCAGAGAGTACTTTTGTCCGATAATCGTGATACCAATGTCTATCAAATTAATCGCAATTGTGATTCTTCCTAACATTAAGCAGCCCAACTATACAGGACATATTTCACTAAAAGCCCACTGAAAGTGTGTGGTAGGGCTGAACCTTTCAAAAGCAAATCTGGAGGTGAGTGGGTGATTGTTCTGTCAGCTAGATTCATTATGAGCCAATCATATGAGTAAAGACAAGAAAGATCAAGAAAGATCCATCAGGTCAATGGCTCAGCATATTTCAGCATAAACTTGTTAAAAATTAATAAAATATATGAGCTTTCAATGTGTTTATCTCCTAATAAGAACAGGCTGTACCAGCCAATCCAGGGATTGTGGTGAAATAATCAAGTGGACACACAAACAACTGCTAATTTTTTTTCACTTCAGCATTGGCTGTAGTTCTAACCCTGGATGCTGCTTGCTCAAATCCATCCATATTCCCATGGAGCATGTTTCTTTCCCCATTAGTCTGATTAAAATGTCTTTCAGGTTTTTCAAATCCCTCCAATTCTTTAAAAAGTTCAATATCACTGTGGAAGATAAAGGGCTGAAAGTCTGAAAATAAGACCCAAGTTATAACAAATCCTCCAAACCGTCATCCATTAATTCAACTTTAAATATGCACCAGAGACCACAATTAATACGTGACAGCCGAGTCTCATTTACAGTATTCTCTTGTGACAGAAATGCTCATCTTTTATAACGCTCACTCATCTGACGCAGAGTAAATGTATGAAGATTTATGTGCGGATTGTGAGGAATTAACCATGCTGGATTTAAGCACCCTATCTCATGTGTGCTCTGTCTTCATTAACCCAAAAGATCAATATGTCATTGGCTCAATTACAGCAGACATTGATGACATTGAGCCTGCCATCCTATTTGTTCTGAATCACTTCACCCCACCCATAACCGCCCCCAGCACGGCCATCATACATACAGTACTGACGCTGATTTCTGAATCTACCACCACCTTGTGTCCTGTGAGATGGATTTCATAATGGTGTTTGTGGAGTAAACACATCTTGTTATGATTGTGTGTGCAAAGGCCTGCCCAGGGGGAGACGGAGCAAGCCAATAGATTAAAGTAAAGGAATACCAAAATATCTTGTAGAGAAAAAAAAAAGCTCCTTTTTGAAATAACTCTGCAAAAGTGCTCCGATTCTGCAGCAGCCAGACATATGAGGTTTAAGCTGGTGTTAATTTAGCTGATAAATCAGAGCAGTTTATGTTTCCTCAGTCCCACAACCTCCTTTACAAGCACCTTGATGTAGTGCTAATTAAAGGGCAAAAAGTCGTGCTTTTATGCATGCAATTTGCAGCATACACGGAGTAAAAAGAGGGCATTTTAGGAATTTCTTATCAAGAAAGTTGTTAGTACCCAATCTAGATTCATAAAGAAAAGAGGCTGGAAAAAAAAGACTATAATAAAAGTTACTGTGAATTAGAGCTGGGCCAGTATAGGAGTTTATGAGCCTCATTGATATGTGTAAAGAAAGGCAAAACAATTGCTTTTGAAACGGCTCGTATTGATTTTGATTTAAAAAAAATGCACTCAGCATTAATATATGAAAATATCTAATCAGTCATCGTGCTGCATTAAGGCATGTGGACAAAGTCATGGACATCCATCCATCCATTATCACTGCTTATCCTATTCAGTGTTTTGGGGGTAGGAGCCTATCCCATTTGACATTGGGGGAGAGGTGGGGTTACCCTGAACTGGTCGCCGGCGGATTGCATCACCTCATAGAGAGACAATCCACCATTCACGCTTATATGTAAAAGTTCGGTCACACTGAACACAAGATTGTGTCCCCCACCCAAGTCATGTAATGTGTTCAGAAAATAGTTCATTTTGTCACTGTTTCATCACTCAGGGATGTCACACAGGCTCCAGCTTTACCATGATCACATCATCGTATAGATCATATATTTATTTATATGTATTGGTTTAGCTGACATTTTTCCATCTGTATCCTTTTCACTTATCTACCAGCAGCTGATGGCCCTGCAGCAGCATCGTCAGTCAGCTTACCTTGAGTGGGGAGTTCTCTGCAGTCCCGTCTGGAAGAACTAATGTACTCTCTCACTATTGTTCCCACACAGACATGGATTGTCACTATGATGTGATCCGGAAAACAAATCAGTTTTTGCGGGTTCCCAAAAAGACCTTGCAGCAAGATCAAGTCACCCAGATCACATTTGCGCATTGTGGGAGGGCTGGCCCCACCCTATTGTGGAGACTGGTTGCCCAGGTCACACGCACCTTAAGGGCAATGAACCTAAAGAGCATGTTTTTGGTTTATGGGAGGAAGCCAGAGTACCAGAAGAGGCACCAGCATACATGAGGAGAATGTACAAAATGCACACAGAAAGGCTCTGACCGACAACAGAATAGAACCATCAACCTTCTTGCTGTGGGTGCATTACCTGCTTCACTATGCTGCCCATGGGCAAGACTCTGAAGTTTAAACTGTTGAAACTGTGATTTTTTTAAAACCATCATGCACAACCATCTCAGAGATTTACAGAGAATGGTCCACAAAAGAGAAAACATCAAGTTAGCAGCAGTTCTTTTGATTCCTGAGGTCAGAGAAGGTTGAGCAGAGTGGTTAAAGATGATGAAATGGCAGTGACTTAGCAATATAGCTTTTCCTTAGAAATAGAGTATACAGAGAATATTGTATGAATGCATAGCAGGTTAAACTCCTGTCAGTTAAGAAAGGAAAATAAGGTTACAACTGGCATGGGCTCTCCGAAATTGGACTATAGAAGACTGAAAAAAAGTTGCTTTGTCTGACTTGTCTTGATTTTACCTGCAAGATTAAAATAGGGTCAGAATCTGATATGAACAGCATGAAGCATGGATCCATGTTGCTTTGTATTAATGGTTCAGGCTGCATGTGGTGTTAGAGCAAGAGGGCTATTTTCTGGCACACTTCGGCCCTGCAGCTGACAGCTATGACTTTTTGATGCCACATTTTTTTAAATAACAGAGATCAAGTCACTTAAAGGGACTGTGAGGAGTTTCTAAGTAATTACAAAAAAGTCTCACCTTTAGATATATGCCTGATGGAAATACACACTTTAAGATGAATTTTATAGCATCAAAATAGGTTATCTATAAATGCTATTCCTTAGCCTTCTGGTCGAGTCGGACAGGGCTGGACTGGCCTGGATACTCAACTTTGTGAACAAGACAATTAAAACTAGAGCAAATTTATATTATTCAGACATGTCTAAGAGCACCGGGCTGTAAGTAGCGATATATAGCTGGCTACACAACTACTAGTTTTCCGAAAATTGTTTGTTGTCACACATAAAAAACTACCGCTACGTAACTAGAAAGAGATACATTACCTCGTCGCTTTGCATTCTATAAGTCGTTAAAAAAAGAAGTTGTAAAGCAATGCAGAGTTCTGAGGAAGGTCTGAGTTGCATTACAACCACAACAAACACACGCTTTGGCTTGGGTCACATCTTTTGGTGTGTTCCCTTTGTAGTTAGAAGTAGGAATTTCTGGGTTCCGAGTAGGAAACTGCAACTAGAACGTCCCCTGAAGTCTGAATTTCCTACTGGGAACTCAGTGAAACCTCACCACCTCGAGTTGACAATCGAAGATGGATGCCCCCAGTGTGAACAGTTATTTAGCTCCTGTAAAAATCAATTTATTTGCACTTCTGACTGGGGTGTGTCGCTCTAGATCAGCTGTATACATAGTATTGTTAGACCTATATTTACAAAAATGCTGCCATAGTGATAATCACATTCTTCATGTGATATTTGTGAACTTACGCAGGGCGTGCTAACAACAGCTAACAAAAGCCTGGTAGATCGGCATGTTTTTTTTCCGACTTCAACTGGAACGCCGATAAGTCGAAGATGATGTCACTCCCAGTTCCCAGGTTACTGGAATGCAGCATTACGACAGTCGCCGCGCGTGCTCATGGGTAGGAGAGTCTTTAAATCACCGGTAATAGATTCTCCTCATAGCACCTTTAAGGAAACTTGGTGTTAAATAATATTTCACCCCAACATGCAGAAATGTTGTCCAAGTTTTGCACAGGTAACACAAAGCAGGTTTTGATGATTGAGATTCAAAATGAAAAACCCAAATGCAGGGTTCAAGGAGAAGTGATTTAGTTAGTAATGTTTTTCAATTGCTGTAGAGTCATTTTAAAGTCTGGAATTGTTTATTGGTGATTGCTTACTGTATATTTTGATCCAAATTTTCATCAGCAGGCCTTTTCTCGCTACCATCTTTTGTTCACACAAAAAGTATCAATATGTACAGCACTAATAATACTTTGTATTCACTTCATACTTTCGGCAAAAAAGACAGTTTTAAATCACATCACGCAACCTTACTTTTATAGCCTCTTATCTACGTTTTTTTTTTTTTATCAAAATACAGAGTACATTTTCTCTTCCCATTTTCTCGCCCAAGGTAGGCTCTTTTCAGTCCAGTCCCATAAAGAAGCATTTCAAAGAGCCTTATACATTTCCTCATTCTGTTTTTCTATTCCATCTCACGGGGACAGAAAGGCTCTGATGTAGGATCACTAAAGTGCAGACTGCTGTAGTGCTTCTTCTCAAAGGCTGGCTTTAGCTTTTCTGTACTCGGCCCTGTTCGTTCCTCGAGCTGCTTTTAGTCTGAGAGGCGACAACGGGAACAGAGAGGGGTTCAGGCTTGTGTGACAGAAGATACAGGTCAGGAGAGCCGGTGGTTTCCTGGACAGAGCCGAGAGGAGCAGGTGTCACCAAGTCGTGTTTAATAGGATCTATCCAAGCCTCTTAGATATATTCCATGACTCCCGAGCTGTGTCCCACTTTCTGTTTGATACGACTTACATCTAAAACCAGGCCGTTAACAGTTATATCTGATTCTTTCTGCCTCTATAAAGGAACATTCTGTTACCTTGAAGACATGAATTAATGAGAACTTACCATTTGGACTCTAATGTTCAGAATTGAAATGGGTATAACATTTACAGCTACGCACTGCTAAGCATTATAAAAGCATGCAAATGCATAACACATCTAAAACATCGATAAACACATTGTTTTAACACATTAAAACAATACTGATTTATTTGTAATTCAAATAACAGTAAATTATGTAAAATAAGTGAAAAAATAGTACTTCACTCATAATCAAGGAAGTATTGCTGTTGTTTAAATGTCACAAACAACAAAAATGCTTTTTTAGTGTATTTATGAACCCGAAAGGGGTCCTACCTAATGCGATACCCAGGGCAAGATTTTATATGGTGTCCCCCTCCATCAGTGATGTACATATGCATGAAAAAGCAATCAAATAGCATTATGTTTTCAAAGATAACATGACATCCAATTTACATGCTTAAAGGTGCTATGAGGAGAATCTATTTCTGGTGACATAAAGACTCTGCTACCCATGAGCACGCGTGGCGACTGTTGTAAAGACGTGACCAAAGCCAAAGCATGCGTTTGTTGTAGTGAATGCAGCTCAGACCTTCCTCAGAACTCTGCATTGCTTTACAACTTCTTTTTTCAACAACTTACAGGATGCAAAGCGACGAGGTAATGTATCTCTTTCTAGTTACGTAGTGGTAGTTTTTGATGTGTGACAACAAACAATTTTCGGAAGACTTAGTATCGTAGTTGTGTAGCCGGCTATATATCGCTACTTATAGCCCAGTGCTCTAGGACATGTCCGAATAATATAAATTTGCTCTAGTTTTACTTGTCTAGTTGAGTACCCAGGCCAGCTAAGGAATAGCATTTATAGATAACCTATTTTGATGCTATAAACTCATCTTAAAGTGTGTATTTCAATCAGGCAAATATCTAAAAATGAGACTTTTTTGTAATTACTTATAAACTCCTCATAGCATCTTTAACAAATTACAAATAAATACTAAAACATCTGGAATACAATTTAAATGCCCTTAAATATTAATAATACATTTTTTGTTATTATAATTTGTAGTAAATTTGACTTGGGCTTTGCTTTACATTTGCATTAATGTGATCTTTTCCATTTTAAGAGTTAATGAAAAAAATAGTTTTAATATAGTTATAAATGTAGATGGATTTTTTTCCAGATGTTTTGGTGCTTCCTGGGAGGCCACAGAGCCCTTAGAATTTCTATATCCTGCCTTATGGGCCAGCTGGCTCTGAATGAACCAATATTAAAGCATGATTTAATATTTTTCCACACAGAAGATAAACTCCGCCTCTGGAAGTTTCTGTTAACCAAAATATTATAAACGATGACATGTGGAGATTCTGGTTAACCCCACCCTACTCTGTTGCTTCCTTTGTGGTTTTCTTTTAGCTGGGGATGGTATTTAGCAAAACTTCACTCCATAAGGATATTTCAGGCCTTTATTAATTGAAGAGAGGCTTTGGATAGATAGGGACGGGACAGAGTAGGGGAGGACACTCTGCAAACTTGATTCAAACCCGGGGCCAGCCGAAACTTGTACAGTATTTGGACCGTGGCTTTCCTCATCACTCCACCAAACCAGTACCCCACTCCATAAGATTTTTTTTACCTAACAATATAAACAAGGTTTATTAGCTGGCAGGCCTAGGGCCACATCATGCCCCTCACAGCTTCCTGTGTGACCCCCAAGAGTATTGTCAAATTGAGAAAGATGTAAGGGCACAGGTCTTTTTAGCTCGTCAAATAATCTTTCGACTATTATTATTGTTTTAAGTGTCATCCACCTGGTAAAAAACTGGTCATTTAATAGCACAAAGAGGCTGAGTCTCTCTTAGAAATCAAACTTGTACACAGTCATGAAATAATGCTGTACTTATGTCTCAGTAAATTGTTCATATTTGTTCTAAATGGCCATAAATAATGATAATAAGGCTTTCTTGATGGCAAGTTGAGCATTTACTAGTGATAGCATGTAGTTAGTAAAAGTGTTATAACATTCAAGTTATTGTCCAAGGTGATAAAAAAAACTCTTTTTATCAACAGATTTCCCCTTTAGGTTTTATTCAGTAGCACTTGATGCTTGAATATATTTAATTAAAGGTCTGACACTTTTTAAGGCAAACAACTCCCAATCATGCCCGCATTGACCTGCTTTTCATCCTTCATTATCGCTCCAAGAGGCTTTACCTGTTTGTCATATAAACAACAACAAACCTCCCGGGGCAGGACCTGAAAGAGACAACAAACAAACACAAAGACACATAACGTCCGACCCATGACCCTCACAGACTGCCTGGCACACTGAACCGTCTGTCGACTGTATGGTCAGCTGCTCATCACAAAGCCTCTTGACAGCTTTTGTCTTTATTTAGTCTTGTCACCTATCTGGCTGTAGGTCATCTCTGGGCTTAGGTCCTTACTTAGATCTGCCTCGGCATACGGCCCCAGAGAAACAAAAGGGCCGTCGTAGACTCCCTGTCTTTATCAATCATCAGACTGCCCACTATGTCTGCATGGAGGCTTTGGCTGCTTTGTTGTTTGGAGTGTTGGTGGGAGGACGGTTAAATTTGGTTAAATTTAGCTTTGAGAAGACATCATGTGTACATTTGTTCTTCTCTTTTCATTCCAAAGTACTCCACAAGGCCACAGTGGATATTACAAAGCAATGAAATAAGCTCAGAATTGACTAAAAAGAGTTTTGGTCTGCGAGTGCTTTCACAAAATAATGCACAGAATATAAAAACATTTTGGAAGCATTTGGAGGGCAGCCAGTACCCATAAAAGGACATGGCATAGCAAGAAAGATTCAGTTGTGATGCTAAAGGGACATGCCAACATTTATTTCTGTTCATGCCTTGCCTCACTCCTGAGTCCATGACAAGCAGATAGACACCATTCTTTCAACTCTGTGTGCTGTAACAAGGAAGAGACAGGCAGGGCAAATTAGCTTAGCTCAAACACTGGGAGTCAATGGTTAGTGTTATCCTAGCTCTGCTGACAGTCATCAGATAAACTCTTCAGCAACTCTAAACGATCCTGTGTGCTCATTGTGACTTTTTTTTCTTTACAGCAAAACAGAGTAAACAGAAGCAAACTTGGACATTATTAGGACATGTCAGCTTTACGTCATTGCTGTTTGTATCCATTAGCAGGAGCACTGACTTGCTGTAGCCTACACATTTTAAAATCAGTTTTAAGACTTTTGATACTAGCTGGGAAATTTAAACCATCCTGTACACTGTGTTGTTGATACTTTTTGGATTTCCCTCCAAACCATTTCCACTTACGGTATTTTCATCTTCATATACTCTGATTTTCACAATGTAGATGATAGATGAAAGGATAATTTCATAAGTAAAAGAAACACTTATACATTCGTTTTTTCATATAGCTTTTATAGCTTGAGCTTGGGTGGCTGGTTCAATTCCAAATTGAACCATTCCTGGAAGTTGGTTTGGTGAATGGGGAGATGAGAAGTGACTTTTTGGGGCAAGATAACTTTGGATCAACCTACCAATTCACCTAATGAGCATGTTTTTACAGCAGTCGGTAATGCTGCTGAAGGGCTTGGTGCTCCTCGCCCCTTGAGTGTTTTAGGTCAGTGTGAGGCAGTGTGTTTTGTACAACTCTTACTTCTATAATGGTGTACATGCATGTTTTGTAAGACATTATGTATTACCGAGTTAGTTAAGAAATGATTGTCAGACAATTAAACAAATGTCTTGAAAGGTGACAAAAGCTCTGATCTGTAAAAATAGCCTGTCATGCTGATTGGACTAATTCAGTAATTAAACTGAATGCATCTAGCATTACTCTTGGGAACATAGAGATAATAGTTGTTTGGTGCTATAATGAACAGATGATGGTCAGATGGGATAATGTATTAAGTCTGTATGTAACATAATAGTTGCACAACCCTGAGTCGATCCATACAGCACTCACTGTAGAGGCACCTGACCTGTGCATTAACCCTTGCTCTGCCGCCACCCATGCGAGCACACAGAAAGGTACTTTCAATGCAAACATAATTAAACACGTGGGCTGGAACACATCACTACAGGCCGTGTGAGGGAGATGCCGGCATCTGTATCCTGACATGTTGTGCGGCTTCCAGCCTCCTCTCACATAATGCCGCACATTTGTCACCCCCGCTCCGCCTACATGCTCTGCCGCCGATGTGCGGGAGACTTCGCCCTCTTTGGAGTGGCAGCCTCACTTTTATAGCAACAAGGTGGAGCAGCGATGGACGTGTTCATTATTCAATAAACATTTTTACATATTCACAGTTATGAAAGCACAGTCTGCCTGGGTGTGATTATAAGCTGGGGGCGTGTGATCTGTGGTATCAGGGGGGAGATAAACTCTGCATACCAATGGATCTCGTGAAAGGGCAGTGATGATAGATCTGGTGGGTTTAATGGAGAAGGTTCAATAATCTGTTAATTCTTTAAAAGTTCAGACGTTTCAGGCTGTAAACCAAAGAAAGACCAAGGTTATCAAATTAACCCTTTTGTTTAACTGGTTTTTGAGTATTATTTTTTATCACATTTGCTTTTTTAATGTTTTGTTTCTTTTTTTATTAAGCTGCTGAGTAAACTCACGGCTCTTAAGCATTACATCCACAATCATGCCCTTTGCAAAGGTCCTTGACTTTAACTTTTCACATTACTGTTTGATTCCCATGCACAATCAGGAATGCAGAGCAAGAACATTCCCAGTGTATCTTTATGTAAGACCTTGACACAACAAGACAATCTTGATGCACTATGAGGTGTAAATCACCGTCATATCAGGAAGGGATCAAGGATGTTTAACAGTTCTGAAATAAGTGAAGAGAAAAAAAAGTTCAGTAATTGAAAGAACAAACAAATGGAAAAAGAATGAAAGGAAACAAGTTGCACCAAACATTGATAGATGTGAAGGAAAAAAGAGAAAATACATCCATCCATCAGCTGTAATGCTTATCCCTTTCAGTGTTACAGGGGGCATTGGGCAAAGGGGTGGACTACACCCTGAAGTGGTCACCAGTCAATCATAAGGCCTTATAGAGAGATAGACAACCATTTACACACTCAGGGGTCAGTCATGCTTTCCACACAGGCAGATGCACGGCCACAAATTGCAGTGGCATCATGAAATAGAAATGTTTGAAGTACTTATTTTTCCTAACTGTAGGGGGCAGTTTCCTAAAGTTTCATCAAAAGTTTACAGGAGTCATTGAAGAAGAGCGTTTGTGCTACTGGCTACAGCAAAGAAAAAGAAGAAGAAACACTGAGAGGAGTTGCTGTGTTTACTCATGTTATAGTGTTCTTTCATTAAAGAGTCATACAGATGTTTATATTTCTTAAATTTCTGTCAACTTGAACTCCTCAAATTCCACCACGTCCTCTTCTTCTTTTACTGCCTGCTGACAAACAACACATCACCAACGCTTATGGATCAATCCCCCATAAGCTGGTGGAATTGTCCCTGAGCAGATACCACGTCCCAGAGAAGGTCTGCAATCTCATCCCGGACTACGCAACTACTTCAGTCTGAGGGTGTCCTTCAACATCGGATTGGCGTTGTCTAGAGAAAGGCATCATTACCGGCTGCACAATCTCTGTGTCCCTGTTTGCCTTGGCCATGAATATGCTCATAAAGTCTGCAGAAGTGGAATGCAGAAGCCCTTTATCAAGATCTGGCACCCAACAACCCCCAATTAGGGGGACGACCTCACGGTAACAGCAGCAATAGTGCCTGGATGCAGATGGCTTCTGCAAGGTCTCGTTACTTGGGCACGAATGAGTTTCAAGCCCGAAAAGTCCAGGTCCTTGGTCCTGCGTAAAAGCAAGGTCACCGACCGCTTCCGCTTCACTCTGGGAGACACAAAAATCCCCACTGTGTCGGAAAAGCCAGTGAAGAGCCTGGACAAGCTTTTCACTTGTGACCTGAGGGATACCTCTGCATGCTGAGCGACCAGCAATGACCTTGACACTGACACATAGCTCGCAGCGGCGGATAAGTCGGGACTTCCTGGGAAGTTTAAGGCCTGGATATACCAACACTGCATCCTGTCTCATCTCCTCTGGCCACAGTTAATCGATGAAATCTCAGCTAACATTGTGAAAAGCTTTGAGAGGAAGATTAGCCAGGCCTTGCGCAGGTGGTTGGGCCTGCCAAGGACCCTAAGCAGCATTGCTTTGTTTGGGCACAACACCAAGCTGCAGCTACCCTTCAGCAGCCTGACGGAGGAGTTTAAGGTTTCCAGAGTCAGAGAAGTCCTGCTCTACAGAGATTCTGCGGACAATAAGGTCTCTTCAGCAGGCGTGGAGGTACGAACAGGGCGGAAGTGGCACGCCCAAGATGCAGTGGAGCGAGCAGAGGCGAGGCTGCGGCACAATATCCTAGTGGGCAACGTGGTGACAGGACGAGCTGGGCTAGGTAGCAACCCAAAGCCATGCATCAGCAAAACAAGAGGGAAGGAAAGTCGTAAGCTTATCCAGAAGGAGGTCAGTGCTGAGGTGGAGTGGTTGGCATGAGCAAGCAGGGGCCTGGACCAAGTGGGAGCACATAGCCAGCCGGAAGATCACCTAGAATTAATTCTGGAAGGCGGAGCCACAACATTTTAAGTTCTTGGTATAGTCTGTGTACGATGTCCTCCTGAGCCCTAGCAACCTGTTTACCTTGGGCCTGACAGACTCACCTGTGTGCCAGCTGTGCCAGAAGAGAGGATCATTGGAACATATCCTCAGCCGCAACCCTCTAATGCTATGGCCAATGCTATGTTAGTTATCCATCAGTATCTCTAACACATTCACGCCCTTTCGTGCCCATTTACACGCCACTGACGCAAGAGTGGGAGCAACTTGGGGTTAAGTGTCTTGCCCAAGGACACATCACCATGTGTCGCCCAGAGCTGGGCTTGAACCTGCAACCTCCCGATCACTGACCAAGCACACTATCCAACTGCGCCACCGACCACCCGGCCATCAAAAACACCTTGGAAGCAGCAGAAGAGGCTTCACAGTGGCTCTGGTTGAGGAGGGGGGACACGTGGTGTAGTGCGCTACCTAGACACAAGTCGGGCCTGACCACCCCCAGCTGAGTCGCCTGGGTGAAGTTGTCAGATGTTAGACCCAAAACACCCAATGACCCCAGGTACATCACTGACGATGTGCCCAGGTTGCACCATGAGGTGTATAATAGTACCATATCAGTGTATTTCTGGTCTTGTTGTCACCCCTGAAAAAGCCTTTAAAAACTCTGGGTATGTGCACAGCCAGGTGAAAATCAGCCCTAAAGACTGCCTCATGTCCAAACATGTAACTTCCCGCTTGCAAGCATTAATCGGGCATTGCTCAGACCTAAGGACAAGCATGTTTTTTTTTGGTCTGTGGGAAGGAGCTGGAGTGCCTAGCAAGAATCCATGTATACACAGGAGAACTTTAAAACACCACACTGAAAGGTCATGACTGACACGGGCTATGCACTATTTGCTACACAATCAACTGATCTCATTCGTATAGTTGTATGTTATAACTATACAAATTCTCAAAGCACACGAGCGCATCCTGCCACACCACTGGAGAGTCACTACACTAGAGTATTCACTGTTGACATGTACCTCATAGGGTGGCACAGCAGGTAGTGCATATGCAGCAAGAAAGGTGCTGGTTCAATCCCTGTCTCTCTGGGTGGAGTTTGCATGTTCTCCCTGTGTGTGAGTTTATATCTTGAGTTTGCCTTAAAAATTATTGACATAAATGTTGATATAGATCGAGTTTATGTATAGAAACAGATTTTTCAGTTGTATCAGGACATTAAAGTACACAAATAAAGGGTGGCACAATGTCAGCAGGTAGTGCATGTTCATCACAAAAAGATATTTGCTGGTTCAAATCCTGTCAGTCGATGTTTATGTGTAGTGTTTGCATTTTCTCCCTGTGCATGCATGGGTTCTCTACAGGCACTCTGGCTTCCTCCCACAGACTAATAACATGCTCATGAGGTTAATTGCTGTCTAAATTCCCCTTTGGTATGAGTGTGAGCGTGAATGGTTGTCTGTCTCTCTATGTGGCCTTGTGATTGTCTGGAGACCTACTCAGGGTGTTACCTGCCTCACTCTATGTTAGCTAGGATAGCCCCCTTAGCCCCTGCAACCTCGAAAGGGATAAGCAGTAAAGAAAATCATACAAACCTACTCAAAGTACACTGAACCGTCCCTTTTTTCTAAATTCTTCCAAACAGCAAATTTACTTTTTTTATTGATTAAACTGTGTTACAAATTGCTGAAAAACTCTGAACTCCAGAATTAAAAAATGTTAACCATTTTTTAATGGGCTTGTAAACCACTCATTATCATTTAATAATAACATTTTGGCAAACCTTTTTAAAATGTGTTTTCTGTAAATTGTACCACCCAGGTTACTGTCACACATTGCTTGCATCATTTTTTTAATTTCCCAGTAATCAGATTGCTATAGACAGTGCCATGAATTAAGATTATGGCCTTTCACTTGGCCCGAGCCCCCTGCAGCATTAAAGTGAAGAGCTTCTCACTTTGCTTGCTTTTCCTCTTTTTAATCTCATTTTGCTCACAGAACATGAAACCAAGAAAACACAGCAAAGGTTATTTGTTAAGGTGTCAAACACTTCAATACAGGCAGATTATTTCCATTTCTGGTGTTTGTACAGGAATACACGGTGTGCAGTGTCGGGGTTGGAAATAGAATTAGCTGAGTGGGTTAAGGTTAGGGTTAGGCATGTTATGCTGGAGGTCAGGGGTTAAGAAATGAGTACACAGCAGTGGAGTGTCTTCACCCAGGGCGAGTGACAGTACATGTGTGTGTTTGAATGAGTGCTTCAGGCTTTTTTTCATCAGCGCTGAATCTTATTGAAGAAGATAATCTGTGTTTTTGTGCCATCCCTGCCAAAAACAGCAGACGGATAACCTGATTTGCCGGTAACCTTACACTTGGGGGACACTGATGACAAATACCTTCCTGGGAGGCCTTGGCAGCCGCGGCCCATATATTACCGTAGGGGTCACCTTGGCCCGCTCCCCATCTCATCACAAAATAGCTTTCAGTACCTTCTCACCGTGGACAAGGCCATACTTCACGCTGCCATATATCTTACCTGCCGGAGCATCTGGAGGTGTATCAGAATAAATAGTGAGCAGCTGATAAACTCAGTGTGGATCCTCGCAGGAGACAATAAGATTTTCCAAAGTGGCGCGGAGATTAAAGACAAAAAAAGGTTTATCTGTGTTTCGTATGAGGGATTGGGCTCATGCATGGAGCCAGGCGCACCGAACAGACATGAAAACAGTCATGCAGAGTGTCATTTAAGACAAGTGGAATACAAGATTAAGTATTGATGTGTCACAGCAGCACAGCCTGGGGTATGAAACAGTATCTGGCGTGCATTACAGTAACAACAAAAGACAGTATTTCAAATGTGGAACAGGCCTCGAAGCAATTGTAGCATGCAGCAACTTAAGACAGGCAATAAAAGTATAAAAAAATCTACAGTAAGAAACAGAGCAGAGGTTGATAAATGCCGGTTTCCTAGCAACAAACAGCTTTGAGAGAAGTCAAACAATAGCAACGGCCTGTTTTCTGCAGGCGAGTGTCATATCATTTGTCATGATTAAGAGCAGGGAGGAAAGTCAAAGTCACAGACAAACAATCATGGAGGTGTTAATGGCTCGGCTCTTTCTGCCAAACCATTAGTACTGAGCTAAAACAGGGAGCTATTGTTGTATGGGAGCTTTTCCAGAAAGGCAATAATGTTACAAATGGTTACAGATTTTAGGGTTGGAAGGTGTGTTAGTTTAAAAGAAAAGTGAAGTCAGTGGTGGGGGATGTCAGTCTGAGGGGTTGCATCTCCAAGCCTGCAGGCGGGGGGTTTTTCAGAGTAGACATGAAGCTTTTTTGTTTATGTTTTTCTTCCTCGAAATAACAGCAGCTAATTATTCTAAAGTAATACAGCGAAATGAAAAAACACTGGAAACTGCAAAATAAACTTACAAGATGTAGAACAATTTTATAAGCCTGGGGCAGATTTAAACAATTAGGAAACATTTTCACATTCTGTTGAATCAAATTTAATTTGGAAAACACTTTTCACATTCTGGAAAAGATATGTAAATGGGATGAAACAGTCTCAAAGTTTAAGGTTGCTGTCAAATTAAATGTTGAAATCAAATCCTGAGAGTCTTGGTGAAGTCGAACATGCTGCTGCATTCAGCTTTCCCTAATCATAAGAAGGCTGTGGCTCAACTTCAAACCTGAAATTCTTCTGACACCAGAAATCCTCAAACAACCATAATCATCAGGCTGAAAGCATGAACCCTCTTATTATTTCTTGAACAGAGTTGAAGGTGAATACTTGGTTATTTACCTCTTGCTGAACAAATTTTATTACAAATAAATGATTAAAATCAGGAAACAAATGGTAAAGTAATATACTTTATATATGAAATGTCAATCATTAATTTATTTTGTTTATCAGATGAATAAAGGTCACCCACCGCTAGCTAGCTTAGCTCAAAGGGGTGAAAGTGAGCAGGTAGTGTTAGCCTTCCTGTGCCTACAGTCATCCATTAAACTCATCAACTAAACAGTCCTGTATGCTTATTGTGACTCTTTTTTTGACTTGATATGTTATATTACCTACTACTATCACCACATTATTTTCTTCTACTCCTAAGCAGAGGATTTGCTTTGTTGAAGTACTTCCACAGTGGTTCGAGCTTGAGATGTTAAGTTGCAAACAAGTTGAGTCTTAGGAACAGCTCTTTAAGTGAACGATGAAAACCAATTCCCAGTTGAGCCATTCTTTTGGGAGCCATTATTAAATTAGGAATGGCTTACAAAGGAGCAGCTCACTCACAACTGCAAATTGGTTAATGAAATGTTTATCTGATGACTGTAGGCAAAGGCAGGTTAATACTACCCATTAACTCCCAGTGCCTGTCATGGAGTCTGGACATGACATGACAAAAATGTTGACCTATTGTATTAAGTCAAGGGTGTCCAAACTTTTTACACTGAGGGCCGCATAAAGAGGAATACATGGATGACTGGGCCACTTGCTGCACCTCACCTCACCACCAGACAGTGGTGAAACCTGACACCACTGTCTGGGCTCATTTATATACTAACAGGTGATTGGATGATTACTGAGGGCTGTGTGTGTGTGGGTTCGTGCTTGTGTGTGTATGTGTTTGGGTAGGCCTGCAGCCTGTAAAGATGTAACGCAGGAACAGAGAAAAGAGAGGAAGCAGGTGCTGTGTCTTGTCCATTTTCAGCAGATTTTTCTGCTACGTCAGTTACTTTTGTCAACTTAAATTTGTAAGAGTGCACCTAACATTTTTTCCTGGTGCACCAGTGCGCCTAAGAAAAAATGTTAGTTGCACTCTCGCAAATTTTGGGTGCATGTGCACCCAAATGGTTGCACTCTGGAGCCCTGTTCATTCAGCTGTTTCAGGGGCAAATTCAAAATGGGCAGCGGGCCGCATTTGGCCCCTGGGCCATAGTTTGGACACCCCTGTATTAAGTCCTTCAGCAGTTTTGAGGGTTGTTTTAAGGTAGGGGTGGGATATGCAGTATAAGAATACAATTTCGGATTTTTCTGCACACTAGTTGATTTTACATTTTAACCTTATTGTTTTCTTCTCAAAGTAAAAGTCTTCAAATGACACAAAATTCCAAAAACAAATTTTGGTCTAAAATTCTAAAATGTGTCACAAAAGCACTCTGGTTTTCTTTCTTAAATTTAAAGTGCATTCTGTCAAATATAAATTGTAAATGGACTTGAGATTATTTATATTTTCTGCTCTCTTTGATTACTCAAATTGATGACTCACATTCACTCACTGATGCTTCAGTTTTTGTGTCAGTTGCCCATCAGTATCAACTTACACATTTTCGCCCTTTCATGCCCATTTACTCACCGCTGATGCAGCAGTGGGAGCAGCAGGACCTTTTATGAGCAATGATCCAAGAACACAGAAAAGAATCTCAAAGGCTCCTATTTGAGGGGACTATAGTAATGCTAACTTCACAGTTGGTCTACAAAAATGCACCATTCCTGCAGCACTGTATTCTAACATACATGTAGTTAAGGATACCTTCAGTATCTGCAGTAAGGTTTTGAACACATTCTGCTATAGCAACAGTCTGTTTCTGCTAGATTTGCATTATGGTACTGGTGTGGTTGGGTGCCTCAGTTGTAGACCCTTTAAGCAGGAGATTGAAGGTTTGATTCATGGCTTTGTTGTCGGGCATGATGCTTAACCTTAAGTTGCTCCAAGTGCTGTTAATGGTGCATGTAAATGTGTATGAATGTGAATGTAATTAGCTAAAACTGATGGCTTCTTTAATCAGCACCTCCTCCGTCAGTGTGTTAATGGGTAAGTGTGATCTGTGGTGTGAAAGCACGATGAGAAAGCAGTACACAAGCTCCAGTCTTTCACCATTTAGCGATGCATCTCTCTGATCTAAGGCTGAAAATGAATATAAAATAGAGAAGAAAGTGAGAAATGGCCCCCTTTTTAGGAATAAAGAACCCCCCACACACTCTGCAGACTCTGGGCCTGTACATACTCAGCCTGATTAGTTTAAAGCTGACGAATTGTGGTTGTCTACCTCTTCTGCTGTGTGTTAGAGTCAGAGGGAAAAGTTTGTGAGCATGAATGCCAAACAGTGTGTGCGTCAACAGTTTTTACGAGTTTACTTGGCTGTGTGTGTGCGTTTTTTTCTGTGTGTCTGTAGAATCTGATAGGTGCTCCCTTTTCTCCTCAGTGTTTCACCTCGATCAATGCCCTCCCACAGGAGACCCCATGACTTCACTCACTCAGAGATTTTGTTACCTTCTCCCCCCTTGTCTGGGAAACAAGACCCTCCTCAAACCAAAGAGCTTTTTTTCTAGCCTTTTCCTTTTGGGGAGTCTCTGTTACACTCAGCTGTCTTTGTGCTCCTGGCTTATCTGGTTGGAAGGCCTACTAATGGGGACAAACAGACAGGAGAGGACAAACTAAAAGCACATGAAATGATAGCCCATGAAAGGCTCGCTTGTCTCCAGCTAATTGATTCCCATCATGTCTTGTCCTCATTTGTAGGAAAACCTACATTTTAGGGTTGAATCTGCAAAATAAGAAGCTAACGATGATTATGCCACATTTAGGCAGTTATGAAACTCTGCTGTCAAAATGCATCACTTGAGGAAATGACTAGCATTAGCATTACCTGGAGGGTCATTGACATTTTCACTGCTTACCAACATTAAACAAGGTAAAATTACCTGAGGAACATGACACATCATCTAAATTTTTGTAATCCAGGGCAGCTGAAGTAATTTGAGAGCCTTGAAGATAGTTCAACAGAAGCTCGAACACAATATCTATTATATTTCCCACTGTGGTCAAAGAGCCTTGTCCTTGCCATGCATGTAAAGATACAGGCAATGTAAGGCAAAGCTAGACATTTAAAAAAAAATCCAATGTCCCTCTGCTATACTTGATGAACCTGATATTTGTCTCTATTCATGATAAGAATTTGAGTTTTGAGTGAACTGAATCATTAAATTGAATGCTTTATATCGAACATGTAAAAAAAATAAACGTGGATAATCACCATAAACAACTACATGCATATACCAAAACAAAAAAACAAAAAGATGAACTGTTGATGATGTCTTTCATGTGCAGCGAGATTACATGCTCAAAAGTAGAAGAAAGAAGTTTAAACCTATTTGATCACCAATACAATCACATTTTTAATTCCTCCCCATTTATAATGTTTACAACATTCACCATCCATTCAGGAGCCAATGGTCCTAATTATATATATTTTAAAATATTACAAGTTACTTGTATAAATTGTGCACATAATATTTCACCTATATATAATACTTGATTTCTATCCATAAAATACACACTCACTTACCCCGACAAGACTACCATTACCATCCTGCGTTAAACTGCTGCTCTTCATTTTATATTTATCTGGAACTTGTGTTTTGAATATTCTTCTCAACTTGCTCATAGTTAAACTTTTTAATTCATCTGTTAAACTGTTCCATATGACATGGGATTGACACACATTTACATCAAAGTTAAAGAAAGAAAAAGATACAGTATGTCTGCACAAGCTAAAGAAAGAAGCACTCAAAGATCACTGTAAAATCCAATAGCTGCCTTGACTTGCAAACATGAGTTAACTTTACTATGTTAACAAAAATATGCCTAGTATTTATTAAGTAAGAATCACTTGCATGTGTAAAAATGCAAATTAAATGCAAAATACTTATTTTTTAAGTGAAGATTACTTTTTTATCGTTAAGCTCACTCGGAACAATAAGTAGCAAACACAGTCTTATTCACGTCTTATCCATTCCACACCCGGGCCAGTAGGTGGCAGTAATGCCCATTGTAAAGGTGGCCATCCGCCATTAAACTGTATAAAGAAGAAGAAAAACATTCAGTCTCCTGCTCAGCACAGCTACCAATGCATGCAGTGCAGCACACAGGCTGGAGCACTGAGGACAGCCTGCAGTCTTGAATTTTGCTTATGACAAACGTCATTCTTCTCCTTGATTTATTATATTTAATTGTAATTCAGATTGTTTTAGTAAATTGGAACCTGCTTTTCATTCCTTTATAGATATTTTTGAACCACTTAGATTGCTGGAGTTGAGTTTGCATAGCGGCATGGCGGCATGGTGGCGAAGTAGGTAGTGCGCGTGCCTCACAGCAAAAAGGTACCCGGTTTAATTCCCAGATTGGACAGGGGCCTTTCTGTCTGAAGTTTGGTTGTTCCTCCTGTGCAGTGACAGCTGGGATAGGCTACCCTGTAGTCCGGATGAATAACTGTCTGTCTAGGGTACTGTCACACGTACACACACCTGCTGATTGATCAACTTTTTTTTACTTTCACATCAACAAGCTATGTGGTAGTGTGAAAAGCGGCTGTCGCATCACAGAAGGGTTAGCCACGCCCCATCGCTGCTGTACATTGGCTTTGCATGGAGAGTGATCGCCGAGGTAGTACAAGTAGCGTCCAGTGTGAATGCACCTTTAATGTGCAGGTAAAGTGTATCCAATCAAACATAGTAATTACCTTATACACTGGTATATAGTGCCCTTTTTTAATACTTTTTTAAATCTGAAAATCGCCTGTATTGTTTAATACTGCTTTGGTCATATACCAGTAAAAGGGTGACAAATGTGAAACACTTCCTTTCAGCTGCCAAAATTGCTGCCTGATCGAAAACTTTCCTTCTCAGGACAGATCACAGGTAACCTGGTGTTGCAGATGCATGAACAGTGAGCCCATGTCCTCAAACTCAGAAGCCTGTTGCTGTCATAAGGGGGACTTAGTACCACGCCTCCTCCTGGACCTTCATCAGAGCTCTTGTATTACGGAAAGCCTTCAAACTGCTGTTGGTGCCATCGTCCTGATCGGTGAAAAGGAGAATTCAAATACAATGCTTTGTTTCATGCAGATAGGTGAGCCCTGATGTTAGTATTCAAAACAACAAGCCAACTTTAGCCATTTCTGATGCTTTGTGCTCCAGTGACCGCCACCTAACCCCACTGGGACCCTCTGACCCGATCTAATGAGGGGAGATGCTGGCAGAAGGACACATAGCCGTTCATTGCATCACAAAATAGCTCTGAACACAGGGGCTTTGTCAAAGTTTTTTGAGTAGTTTTGACCTATAACTGGGTTAATTGCAAGGCTTTCCTTGGCCCCTGGATATCTCCCCAAAGGCAGTGCTAATTTTGTTGAGTAATTATTTTTCCTCATAGTTTTCGTCAACAAACTTTCTTCCCTAATGAAAACTAGATTGAAAGAAACAAAAAAAAAAACAGTCCACATGGACAAAAACTAAATCAACTGACATTTTCCTAAACAGATGAACTAGAGAAGAATGTTTGACAGAGACTTAATCCAATCAGACCTAGTTTCATCAAGTAGAAAGTAGGGATAAGTTAGGAATATATCCAATCACAGCTGCTTGGTTTTGTGGAAAGGTTGGATGAGTTAAGTGGGACATCCAATCACAGCTGCCTTAGCTTGGTGGTGGTGGGATAAGTTGGGAAGTGATCCAATCAGAGCTGCTCTCTTTATGAACTGATATATTCATGTAGAGCAGGTTCACTGTTTGTTGTCAGTTCTGGTATTGTAACTAAGATGCTCTGTCAGGGAGCCTAAATAAAGGAGACTGTATTTCACACAAAAGTTAAATTGTTTTCTGTTCATTTATACATTAAAACTTTACTAACATTCAGTGAAAACTGATATGTTTCATTAATCCAAGTGTAAAATATGACTTCAGAAATTCAAGGAGATATAACATATGTCTTACACTTTACACTTTATATTTGAGTCCACTGAATTTACAATAGAATTCATCAAATAGAATGTTGTGAAATTTCATCAACTAAAACTAGATTAAAATTAAAATAATGTAGATGACTACATTATGATTAAACTAAAATATATTTAACACAAACGACTATTATTTTACTAAATTTTTACAGATTTTTCATTCATAAGGAAGTTGATATTCCTTGAATATTCTGCATTTTGCAACTTGCTTACTTAATTGTCATTCTCATCTCATTTCTTTTTCATTTTACTTGTATTCATTTAATTTTTGTTTAATTTAGTTAAATTAATGCTCTTATCTATTTCAATGCCTTTATTTGATATTTTCCGACTGCTACACTGTGCATAAGAGCAACTGAAACAACTAAATTTCCCCTTGAGGATTAATGATGTATTTCTGATTTCGATTCTGATTACCAAAACTAAACTAAAAAGTGCTGTAAAAATTAACACTGCACCCAGGAATAAACCTAACAAAGTCCTTTTCTGGCGCTCATATTTACTAGTGCAATGTTGCCTCTAGCAACCCCACTTTAGAAAACCTGAACTAACCCTTTAAAATCAGACTGTGGAATCAATTTAGAGGATATGTACAAAAGTCTAGAAGCTGAACAAGAGAAGTACTTGGAAAAACCTTTTCAAACCTCAAAACAGCCAACTGAGCTTCAAACATACGCAATGAAGCATCATACTAAATTCTGTGGTCTGCACGAATCTTTTGCTGTAGAAACAGATGATATTAATCTCACAAGTTCAGTCCTTTATGCATTTTGAAAAAGAGTTTGTCCACGGGATATGCAAAAAAGTCATTATCAGTGTATAAAATAAATACAAAACAGCGATAATGATGTGGAGGGATGAGATCCACACAAAGGCTGCCGCAGCAGGTTGCAGGCCTTTGTTTTGCCTCTTCAGTGAAGTATTCAAGCTGACTCTAAAAAAACACGGTTCAACAAGTTTGTGCTTACCGCTGCATTTTTGGGGACGTCTGAAAAGTGGCTGCCAGCTCATGCAGAAGCAGGAGGTTGACAGAATGATGATTCTCAGCCTCTCAGTGCTTAGCAAATACAGATGGTACAGTGTGTAAATGGAGGCTTAAGGATGGAGACACAGTAGGGGAAAAAAGACAGGGAAGGAGGAAAAATGCAATGAGACGTGTTCATCCAAATTGAGACAGCGAGCAGAGCCGAATGAAAACAGAGTGTGTCGGAATTAAAGGGGAGAAGATAATGGGAGGGGGAAGAGAGGGAGCGAGATGAAGAGCCAGCCATCTAGGTGGAGTGAGAGAACGCGAGGGAAGATCCAGTGAATGGGCAGCAGAGAGTGGGCCGAGTGGAGAGAAAGAGCTGTTTACCAGAGAGGGGGAAGGCAGCGAACGAGAAAGAGAGTGCAATGGGAGAGGGATAGATAATCGACATGGGTGAGAGGGAATGAGAGAGGGGGCGGTCGAGAATGAAACAGACAGTGACAGAGTGCACAAGTGGTAGGGGGATAAGATAAAGGTAAGCAGGAGGGTGTGTGTGAGCGAGAGATTTCCAACGAACAGGTGACAGTTGTAGGAAAAAAACAGAGCTACCACCTTCTGTCGTAATGCCTCTGCAAGAAATCCATTGATGGGCAGTGGAAGTACAACAGAGAGCAGGGCTTGGTTTTTGAGGTGGTGTGATGGGCAGCAACATCTCTACAAATAGCATCATTAGTAACTTGATTACTTTCTCCAGTAGCTTTGTGGTAGCTTTGCTGTCTGCTGACTCGGGTTAGTTTGTCAGTAGCCCAGTTATTTTATTGATTGAGTATTGCGGGGCATCCTAACAAGCTAAATATCCTCATAACAAAAGACAGGAAGCAGCAGTGTGTCAGCAGAGAACTCTGTCAGAGTCCAAAAACACATTTTAAGGATGAGCAAAAGGCTTAAGACATGTGGGGATGATCACTGCATATTTCTTTGTGAAAAGATTTAGTCTGTCAGCAGACAAGCATGAGCGCACACACACTAAACACCCTCACCTCTGTTTCCAAAATGGAACAAGATTTACATATTTAAAGTTGATTATCACCAGAAAAAAGCAGCATATACTGTATTAGCTATGTGGTGCTCAATACGAGAGGAAACAATAGATGAATTAAAGTATAAATTGAGGCTTTATTTTGAACATGTGATTAATACATAGGCATAAAAAATAAACAGAAAGATTAAAACAAATCATGTTTTTATTGATTGAAATAGGTCAGTTCACAACAATTAAAGTTGACGTCTAAATGTGCCAGAATTTAGCCACAAGCTCATTTCCATCTGTAGACCCTTGGAGGTTGATGTACAAGTGTGTACAATCTTACAATCAGTATTGCATGTAAAACAACAATTACAGGTAGTTGCAAAATGACACACATGAAAGAAAAACCTTTAGCAAAAGACCATCAGTGTTAAAGCCTGTAAACTGTTTAATGTGCAAGTTCTAAAGTACTGAAATATTGAACATTGTAAAGTATAATTGCACTCTTGCCCACGTCACTAAATAGGCATGTTCATGCATAGTATTGCACATGATAATTTTATTTATTTAACCTTTATTAAACCAGGTTAGTCCCATTGAGATCAGCAGATCTCTTTGCCAAGAGAGACCTGACCAAGACTGGCTGCAAAGCAAGTTTCAACAGTCACACGGACTCAATACAGTATGAATATGTGAAGAAAAGAATAAAAGTCATTAATTACAACAATGACATTCAGAAAGTCTGTCAGAGTTTTCATTGCACACATACATGTAATTATGTGTGCAAAATTGCACCTAAGTTATAGAGATGTATAGATTTCTATAAGTGGTCACAGATCTAGTTTGTTTTGAGACACACCTCTAGGTGAGGCTTGAAAGTTGCAAAGCTGGAGACTCTCTGACTGATGATTATAAACTGTCCCATAATGTAGTACCTCTGAATGAGACGGCATTTAGACCAAAGCTGGTTCATCTGAGGGAGCCTCACAGTCACCTCGAAAAGTTGCTGTTGTGTTTTGGCTTGACAACCAAGTGGTTCATTTCTGTATAATAAAACATTTTAGTGGAGGAGGTGCCAGCCCATGCAAAACTTTATACAACATACAGACAATTTTAAAATTCTGAAGGTGTCAAAGTTTGACTAGTTGTTTAAAGGATGTTACAGTGGTGATTTATGTTAATCTAATATAAAACAACATCAGATTAGCATTTCCAAAAGGACTAGGAATATGTATAAGCTTTTTTTCATCCTATCACATCACCTCAGGTGCTCAGAAATCAATTATTCATATTTAATGCATATTAATAAACAATCAATTTCAAGAAAAGTATGTGAGAATACATATTGCCACATTCTTCCTCCTCCCTGTACCTTGTGAAAACCTCACTATTTAATGTTTTGCATATTTTTCTTGTGCTTATGTAAAAAAATTAGACCTCATTTAAGAACAAAAAATGCATGTTGTCAACGAAAAATGATGGTATCCCCCTGAGCTTTCCTAAGATATTTTGTCCTCAGAAAAGCCCTGGACAAACCCAAAAACACGTCCCCTCTGCCCTCAGCTGCTGCCAGCACAGAATCATAAAACTAGAAGGTGATTTGGTATTGCTCCTCCTGGAAGGATGCGACCCTGGCTGAGGCCGTGGAGGGCATCATGCAGGACGAGCTCTTGCAAGAGGGACATTAACAAAGCGTGAAATTAAAGCTGCCATACTGCAGGGACCCCGGGTTTCTGCCTTACCATCCAACCATCATCATCACCCCTCTGAGGCCTGCTGGGAGGCTGGAGGGAGGCTGTGGCAGCGGCGGGGCATCGACGGGGTGCTGAGGGGTAATAGAGCCTGCTGTATTACTGTAATGATGTGTGGAGAAAGGACAGAGGAGGGGGATTATAGAAAAAAGGAGGCTCTAATCACTCCGGCGTGACAGCATGACTCTATCTGCTACCAGAGTTGATAACGCCGCCACACACAGGTGGAGTGACAAGCCTTCCAAGCTGTTTATTAAGAAGTGCTGACGAGGCAAGAGTGTTCGCCAATCTGAGCAACCCCACAGCTTGTCACTCACTGTACCGCACTGCACCTGCATGTCTATTCTCTTCAGGTGGAGTTCAGGTGACGGGCTGAACATCCATCCCAAGTAAACACACTATTCAGCATTTTGAGTTATAGCTGACACTGGGACGTGAACAGACGGTGGACGTAACCACAGGTTTCCTCTGCAGTCGTCACTTTGAGTTTTTTTCACTCTCAGGACAGAGTTTGAGCTGAGTGAGAGTCAGCTTTCCTCACAACACTGCATTTTCTCTACGCTGCATTTTAAAACTCACCTGTTGTGCCAGAAAGGCCCAAGACACCTATGGAGGAGTAAACAAATCCCAGTAAGATCGCATTAATTAGTCCATTAATCATTTTGTCCATCAAGATTTATTAGATTTGAGTAATTACCCGAAAGACTGTACAAATGATTTTTTATGTTGTAGCTCATTAACTACAAATCATACTGTAATGTATTTCTGCTACCAGCCTTGGCGCTCATTGACTTCCATTCATTTCAGTCCAACATGGAAATCAATTGGCGATTGACTGGACATCAAGTCCACAATCACTTTTGTCAGAATTACATTATGAGGTAATGATGTGCAGATTTTTGAATCAATCAGCACTTTTCACTGCCAGCTCACTGGTTTACGTCCAGCTTTTTGCTTTAAGCTTAAACTTATAAAGAAAGGAAGGCAAGGGATTAGCATAGTTTAGTTTTAATGTTTTAAAACTGGCATATCAAAACCCTCTCCACCTTTTAAAATGATAATAATTATACATTTTATTTTTGAAGTGCCTTTCATGACACCCAAGGACGCTGTACAAATTAAAATTAAAATAGTTTCCTATTGTCTTAATGAAGCACGTGTGACTTGCTTTGGTCAAAGTATAATGGGCTCTAATTTTGTAGACCAGGCGCGGTGCACCTGCCCTGCGCCGTGTCTGCGCTGCGCCGACAGGGTGTGTCCAGCACACTTTGAAAGTTTTCTGCAGTACAAAGAGAGGCGCACTCAAGGCGCAGAGAGGCGCATCCACGCTCTGTCACTGCCCCTTGGCGCAAGTGCCAGAGAGGGAGGAGAAAAGGCGTGAGTGGGTTTAACACTGCCGAGTGTTGTCTTCACCAATCAAATGAACGCCTTTCCTTGCCTTTAAATGCGCTGTGGGCGAGGCACAGTGTCTGATTGGTCTGACTGATCTCCACTACCTCACAGTGTGCAGGAAAAACCCGGTAGCAGAGACGGTCAGAGCAGCTGTCACCATAAGCAACCAGAGAGCGGAGGGGCCATCGGGGCGCGCATGGGAGGCCACAGAGTGCGTCATTGTGTGGGCCAGCTCCCAGGACAGATGTAATCTGTTCCTTTGTCAGTTATAGGAGTACAAAATTAAGTGACAGACATTTAAACCCAGCAGCAGGCAAATCAATTCATGCTTGTGATCAACCTGCCTTCCTGGTCTGTCATCGCCAAAGAGCAGAACCTTTGGTGACATACTGTATACTCTACCGGTATCTCCTCCTCATCCTCCTTGCAATAATGTAGCCTACTCCATCTTTTTAGATCGTGTTCAGAATAAAGATAAAAACAGAGAAATATGGGCAATCCCAGGTAAATCCTTAAGACA
The DNA here is from genome assembly GCA_036419115.1 of Scarus forsteni. Lineage (NCBI taxonomy): Eukaryota > Metazoa > Chordata > Actinopteri > Labriformes > Labridae > Scarus > Scarus forsteni. The sequence continues at coordinate 11,971,385 of JAZDUH010000157.1, read as the reverse complement.
CAGATGGACATACATTTATTTTCTCTCATTTTTACTTTGTCTTTTTTCTCCCTCTTTTCTTTGAATTTCATGAAATGAAAGAAGCCAGATATATACTCAGTATGGGATGGTAAGGCTGATAAGGCAAACTTCCAGTTGCCGTCAGGTTAAGTTTCCATTATGACAAACGGCTTTAATTTGACATCAGGTGTGACAGGACAATCAATATAGATACAAATTTATATGCTGGTTCAGATGGTTACATTAAATAGTGATTGCTGTGATTGTTTATTGCATTAAAATGTGCCTGACACTCTGGAAACCTGCCTCTGAGGGTTTGGTGACATGTGCACACATGTGCGCCTGTCACCAAATTACAGCTGCGGAGCCTGCACCGAGGATAGACCAGGTTGGAGCTGGCGAGCTTTCAGCGCACCTTCCACATAGTTTTTTGGCACGAAATTGTCACTGCGCCAACCTGAATCTGTCAGCACCTCCCCCTGGTACACCGTCACACCCATCTCAGCACAGACGGTCTACCAAGTTGTCAAATTGGCTGCGCACGGCGGTGCACCTGATGAAATTTCACTGCTCAGTGTGCACCAGGCTCTGCACACCCTGTGCCACCCTGCACTGCGCCACGAAGTTAGGGCCCAATATGATCAATTTTGGTTTTGACCCAGTATAAACCCACTCTGAGCAGCCCTTGTCAGAACAATCAATTGTTGGTTGTGTAGTTTTGTGTAGTTTCAATTTATAATTGTGTAGCCTCACTTTCCCTTCCCTGACAAACATCGGCTTAGTTCCAGACAGTTATCACCCAACTTTCAGCTACTAAGAGCCTTTCTCCCCTGTCATGGGAGGTACCTCAACATGGTCATTCATGCAATTGCAGGACAATCGACCTGCTTTGTCAGTACAGTCCAGCCCCACTCCTTTCATTCCTCAACATCTTAAAGTGAAAACTCTTTGTTGCGTTGTGTCTTTGTGTTAGAAAATGGAATATCTTACTGAGGCACTTGTGATGTCTATAAGAATTTATCAGTCCTCAGCTGGCTGAACAGTAATGTCTGTGCAGTCTCACACATTAATAAGGTGTTGATTATTTTGACCTTGATTGATCAGTTTGTCATTAAAGCTTTGTGTTGCAGTTGTTTTGTCTTCCATGATGACTGTCATATCTGATCTACCTCTACACTTATCCCACTGGTGTCATGTAGACTACAGGATGCATCTGCATTGCATTAATTCTTGATGATTTGCACAACCAACATGCTGAATCAATGCAGGGGACGTGTTGCTGCCTTCATGCGTCTTTCCCAGTGAGTATATCTCCAGCTTTATGTGTATTTGATGTTATTGACACAGAAAACCTGAGCAGGCTTTCTTGTTGCAACATAGAAAATCCACAAGAATCAATAAAGGATTTGATTGAGTCTTGGATCTATAATCAGAATCCATAAGTACACTAGCATTAATTAAATCTTATGACTATCCCCCCCTAATTATGCATACCTTAGAAGGTATATTTCTACCCCAGCAACAATAAGTCATTGTGCTTCACATGTTTTCTTCCTTTTTAGACATGCATATTTTATACGTTTCCTCCATATCCAGGGATAAACACTGAAAAGATCAATTAAAAACAACAAGCAAATGAAAAAAATATGATGGCAGCAGCCTCCTATAATTATTTGTTGAGGGCCTTTTTGCTCTCCTCACTCCATCACAGCACAAAGCAGCATAAATATAGCCTCTTATTTTCTCTGAGGGTATGTTGCTACCTAAATAGATGTTTTAAGCCTCTCCATGTATCTGTGAATAAAGGGGTGTAGCAATTTTAGATCCCTCTCAGATAACAACAAAACCATTGTTATACACCGAGCAGACCAGCACACATTTTCCAGCGTAAAAGCACCGTCTGGATTCTTGTCCTTGTGTCTGCAGTCGCTGCAAGAAAACAAAACTTAACACAAGTGCAGCCATCCTTTTTTCCTCCAAATCCCTGTTAATCTCCTTCCTTAAACCTCATCTGAATCTTAAACACTGTCACCCACATCCTCAGCGCTCTCTTTTTCCCACTCATACTATGTTGGGGAAAGGACCAGACAGAACTATATTTTGTCAGGGGAGCGTCGGCGTTCTGCTGCTGCGGCGTCCACTTAATAACCCGTGGTGTGAAATCTAGTGACGGGGCATCATCAGCCCGCTCTGTGCTGCTGTCAGGAGCCATTTACCCCAAGCAGCTCCTCGCCCTAATGGAACATCTGAGTCAATAAAAACAATCATCACTGCCAATCCCACTGAAAGCAAGGAAATTATTTTAGGTGGTCAAGAAAAACACGCTGAGGTATTTGAATGTATCTGTCCGGGGAGCTGCTTGATGTGCACTTAGCCAGACAGCCTATTACACTCTCAATCTTCTCTATTTGTCTTGTATGAATACATTGATGATCGCAGCAGGGTTATCTTTACAGATGCAAAGGCAGGAGCAGACTCGCAATGAAGCAGCCATTGTTCAAGTGTGTATTTCTCTCTCTCTCTCTCTCGGTGGGCTTTGGCTGTTGTTTGGTGGGAAACAGAAATCTATGTCTGGTTGTGTTGGACTGGATACAGACCTTATAAACAACCATGTTCCTGCTCCCACCAAGGCTTAATGAACCGCTCCCAGCATCCACTCAATATCTTCTCAGTGAGGACCTCCATTGTGCCTGTGAGAGGTCAATAGCTGGACAGTGTGTCTTTGAAAGGCTTTCTGCCTCACCCCAAGACTTCTAATGGTGTTCAATGGAGAGACCCACACAATATTCCCGAGGGGCTGTTCCCAGATATCCGCCCGTGATACCTAATCCGGGGCCCATTAGCCTTCCTCCCAGCCATGAAAGAGCGCGGCTCCCTTGCATCTCAGGAATTAAAAATTAACCAGCTAATATCCATTTGTCTGGTGGGATGGGATGCTCCGCGCGGTTGAAACAGCAGATTCCCCCAGCGATGGTCTGTGAGGGATGACTTGTGGAACCCAATCTGCCGAAGGGAGGGGAAATGCTGACAGAGATGGCAGGAAGGAGCAGAGGGATAATGCGCGTCCATCACATCCATCACCACTGACTCACATCTGTAACAGCTGGCTACGGAGAGATGACCTCCTCCATAAAACTAAAGAGCCTGTTCCTGAGCTGTCAGCAGCTCTACATCACGACCTTGCTCTTCCTGTCCTTACATGTGCAATATGCCCACTCAGAGCAGGAGCCTTACATGACGCAGAGCATGCAACATATTGCATGTTCCATCAGTCCTACAGTAAAAATTCTACATTTCATGAATAATTAGTGCAACTTTACACAAGACGTCGTGTTTGTTGTGCTCCGGAGGAGAAATACAGAACAGAAAATAAGCTTTAACATTCATCATTGTCAGAAGTGAACCCTGCTCTCTTTATTCTCTCTGTATAGACACTCATATTCTCTATATCACCACCCACATCTTAAACATAGATATCTCTTGCACTACCCACTCAGAATCCACAGCTTTACACTATTTGAAGCAGGACTTAGATGAAGACATGATAGCAGTATTTATAAACCATACTCGATCCTTGTGAGAAATGCTAAATCTGGACAATTTGTTAAAAAGAGGACAGACAGCTGTCTTTGTGTAGAGGGTGAATAACTCTGGACTGGAAATTATCAAGACATTACTGTTTAAATGCCTTATCTTTACTTTGGGTTCCCTATTAGCAAAAACTAAAATTTGGGCCCCATGATAAGAAAACACTCTTGTCGCTATCACTGTCAAGTTGTTTCAAAGAGTCCATAAAAAGTGTTTGAGAATTGTCAAAACCTTTCAAAAGCATATTTTCATTTATTTAACCTTTATTTAACCAGGTAAAAAAAAAACATTGAGATCATGATCTCTTTCACAAAGGTGACCTGGCCAAGAGGTCAGCAACACACGTCAAGGTAAATGCATTATTGCTAGAAACAGTATACAATAAGAACAAAATCTGGCAGGTGATTGGGTGATTGTTCTCTAAATCACATTAATTAAGGGCTAATTAGATAATGTAGCAGGCAGGCGTTACTGCTATCATGTAAAGGATGGAACATGATCCACTTCTTGAGGCCAAACTTTTACCAAAACATGTCAAAATTGGAGTGAAAATGTCCTTATATGAATGCTTTCAGTGTTTTTGCTTGTCCTTCATTTCATGAAGAAATGTGGTCCAGATCTGATGAAGCTGTTGCTTAAGCTGTCAACATCTATACAGACTTCTCTATGAGTAGTCACTTCCTGCTGTTATCTCACTTCTTAATGATGCCGATTGGGCTGTGCCGCTTTGGATGCTCCCAATCGTTGTCAACATGGATCTGCCCAATCACAGACTATAATCAGACTGATCTATCTGCTCTGCAAGATTATCCTATTTACTTTATTCACCAATATATCACCGTCAGAACATGAATACCGTCAAGATATCATGCCCTACCTCAGACAGAAGCTGAAGAAGGTTCCCTTGTTAATACGAGGCATCTGATTTTTACCTTTGCCATTGTTGTTTACAAAGCAAACGGCAGAAGTCCCACCATTTCTTATTTTTTTGTCAGTAAGGGAGGAGTGTCATTGACAAGCTCTTTCTCAGAAGTTGAGCTGTTTTTAAGTGAGAATGTTAGGAGCAAGGAACAAAAATCAGCTGATGCTGGGGGCCGTTTTCCGCTGAGAACGCTGGACCACATTGGTTTTGAATTGAAAATGCTGCCTGTGGACTCAGGCCCATAAGCTTCAGTCACAGGAGAAACAGCTTGAAATCGTAAAATATACAGTAAAATACCAAGCAAAAATCTATGAGTAGTTCTCCAGAAATTTGGACCATTTTATGCATTTTTACTGTTTTTATTTGTCTCGTAATACGCCCTCATTTATCTCTGATCTTTTAACCCTGTTATATATACTCAAAAAGGTTTGGAATTTTTTTCTGTCATTTTTTCACTGTTATAATAATCTTAAATGGTTTTGCATTTTATATTGTTGAACGCCTGATGATACACCTTTACAACTGCAGTACAGTGTGTAAGGATCATGCATTTCTGGAATAAGCATTGCAGCAAAATGTGTGGGTATCCCCTCCCAAGTTATACCCTTTCCACTTCCTGTGCAGTTCCTCAGTCACGCAAGTATTATGATAGGATACTGTCTTCTTGGTATGCCCACTTCATGATCTGTCTTTGACTTCACGAGTCTCACTTGGTCCCAAGTTTGGAAATGGTACCAGGGCGGACCCCAGATAATGTTTCCACTCTGTCTATTGGAACATTCAGTTGCAGGGGAACTTGGCACATTTTTTGGGGGACTCTACCCACATTTTTAGCTGTGTTGCTCATTCCATTATTATATGATCCATGTAAGTTGTGCTTTGTTGCAATAGTGACTAATTAGGCTTTCCAATAATATAAATTATTTGGTCAGTCAAAACTAAATGGCAGCCCATTTTAATGGGTAAATGTGTTAGAGATATCTGTTTTATTTGCTCAAAGTCAGAAAATTAACTAGAATAGTAAATGTGAAGATCAAGTATGGGGGAAGATTGTGTTAGAACTCAAGTAAATGCATTAAAGAATCTTACTGCATCATGTAGTCAAGCTAATGTTGCTTTCAAATGTAGTTTTACCCTAAAAGTGCAGTATTTACAAGGCTTTTGGTGGCACCACTGGCAGCTACAAATCATCTAGCATCCATATCTCCCCTCAGGAACAAAGTCAGTCAGGTGCTTTAGTGCCAGTCTTAAAAAACCCAAAACCAGTGAAGTTGGCACGTTGTGTAAATCGTAAATAAAACAGAATACAATGATTTGCAAATCCTTTTCAACTTGTATTCAATTGAATACACTGCAAAGGCAAGATATTTAATGTTCGAACTGAGAAACTTTATTTTCTTTTGCAAATAATTATCAACTTAGAATTTAATGGCAGCAACACATTGCAAAAAAGTTGGTACAGGGGCATTTTTACCACTGTGTTACATCGCCTTTCCTTTTAGCAACACTCAGTAAACGTTTGGGAACTGAGGAGACCAATTTTTGAAGTTTTCGGGTGGAATTCTTTCCCCTTCTTGCTTGATGTACAGCTTAAGTTGTTCAACAGACCAGGGTCTCCGTTGTTGTATTTTACGCTTCATAATGCGCCACACATTTTCAGTGGGGGACAGGTCTGGACTACAGGCAGGCCAGTCTAGTACCCGCACTCTTTTACTACGAAGCCACGCTGTTGTAACACGTGCAGAATGTGGCTTGGCATTGTCTTGCTGAAATAAGCAGGGGCGTCCATGAAAAAGACGTTGCTTGGATGGCAACATACGTTGCTCTAAAACCTGTATGTACCTTTCAGCATTGATGGTGCCTTCACAGATGTGTAAGTTACCCATGCCTTGGGCACTAATACACCCCCATACCATCACAGATGCTGGCTTTTGAACTTTGCGCCTATAACAGTCCGGATGGTTCTTTTCCTCTTTGGTCCAGAGGACTCAACGAACACAATTTACAAAAACAATTTGAAATGTGGACTCGTCAGACCACAGAACACTTTTCCACTTTGCATCAGTCCATCTTAGATGAGCTCAGGCCCAGCGAAGCCGGCGGCGTTTCTGGGTGTTGTTGATAAATGGCTTTGGCTTTGCATGGTAGAGTTTTAACTTGCACTTAGAGATGTAACGATGAACTGTAGTTACTGACAGTGGTTTTCTGAAGTGTTCCTGAGCCCATGTGGTGATATCCTTTACACAGTGATGCCGGTTTTTGATGCAGTACCGCCTGAGGGATGGAAGGTAACGGGCATTCAATGTTGGTTTTCTGCCTTGCTGCTTATGTGCAGTAATTTCTCCAGATTCTCTGAACCTTTTGATGATATTACGGACCGTAGATGATGAAATCCCTAAATCCCTTGCAATAGCTCGTTGAGAAATGTTGTTCTTAAACTGTTTGACAATTTGCTCACGCATTTGTTCACAAAGTGGTGACCCTCGCCCCATCCTTGTTTGTGAATGACTGAGCATCTCAGTCTTTTTTGCCACTTGTGCCAGCTTTTTTGAAACATGTTGCAGGCATCAAATTCCAAATAAGCTAATATTTGCAAAAAATAACACAGTTTACCAGTTCGAACGTTAAGTATCTTGTCTTTGCAGTGTATTCAATTGAATATAGGTTGAATTGTATTCTGTTTTTTGTTTTTGTTTTTTACGATTTACACAACGTGCCAGCTTCACTGGTTTGGGGTTTTGTATTTGCTACTGCCATGGGCCTTGAGAAACCCTACACCAAAAAACTCAAACTACCCCTTTAAGTGCAGTTTTAGAGGTTAAACTTTGACAATGTGCCTTGTGTTCACCCTCTTGGCCAACAAATCTCACACTGTTTCTTACTCTTTGTTTCCTCCTGTTTGCAAAGGCAGCAGTTCGACACTCAGCACAATCTCCACGCTGCAGAATATGAAACTATTTATGTTGTGTCGCCTCCCATTCGCTCTCAGATCTTCGCGCTCAAGGGCCTCGCCAACCTGCTGGCTAGGGTGCATCTCGCCTCTGTTTCTGAGTGGCTAACTACTCTAACCACTGTGACAGAAAAAAAGCAAATCACACATTTAAAAAAAAGAAAAACAAAGAAGAGGAGGACAGGCTTGTTCCTCTGCCCCCATCCCTCTGCTGGAATTTTCTGCCTTTGATTTATTCTTTTTTCAATAACCAAGGGCTCTTTTCACTGTTGCCAACTCAATGAAAGCTTATGTGTCCTTCATCCAATTCCAACCCACCACTCTCGCTCTCCCTCTCTCGCTCTCTCTCTTTCTTGCCTCTGCTGTCTCTTCCTCTTCATTTCTCTGCATCCCCCCTTTTAAATATAGCCACTGTGAAAATGCTGCTGTGTGTTTCTTGTGACTTTGAAGGAGCAGAGTATTTCAGATAATTCCCGTCTCTCTCGCTTCTCCCTCTCATGTCTTCAGAGGTGTGCTTCTGATGCAGTAAAATGCCACTTAGTTGATCACTTCCTATTACTCCCCCTTTGACTGAATTTTTCCATAATACTGAGCTGCATTGTAGATATCAGAGCTGAATAGGCTAATCTGCAGTATCATCCAGAAAATAAGATAATCTCCTCTGAAAAACAATAACCACTGATTTTTTCACTAAGTCATTTTCAGAGTTTGCCTATCACAAAGCAGTCCAAATTCAGATCTTATTATTGTTATTATTGGATCTGAATGTGCCAATCATTTCATCCTGTTATTTTGTTTGTGACACAGGCAAGAGCATCATTTGTTGATGATAACTGGCACCTTTAGACTGCTTGAGAGATTTTCTTGAAATTTTCTCTCATTTTAACACTGACTGGAACAAAAACTGAATACATTTTGAAGTTCAAAGATTAAGGTCATGTGCCACTCGTTTGTCATTTGCTTGTTCATGCAACGTCAGAAGTTGTTTTTTAGGTATCTTTTGTCAAGCTTTCAACGAAGGCAGTTAAAAAATTGTACTTCGCTAGTTTTTCACATTTCCAGCGAAGACTTGATTTAAGTTGACTCAAAAATTAGAAAATCTCTGTAAAGAATCTGACGCAGCTCTTTTCCCTCCCCCTTTGGAAACACTTGGATCTGAGGGGACAGAGAGGCTATGACAATGAGCTCTGCACTGATGGCATCTGATAAGAGGGGGGCAGGAGGGATTACAGTTAGCATAGAGGACATTCGACACACATGGAGGTGGAGACTGTGAAACTATTACATCACAAACCCAGAAAGAAAAAAACAGGTCATTTTAAGGGGCATTTTCCTTAAAGAAGCATTAAGCATTTCTCTGTGAACTGAGAGTTTCATAAAACAAATTTGTTTTCAGCAGAAACAAATTCGACGATGACAGGTCTATGATTTGTCCATGGATCTGTCACTACCTTTAGTTCTTACTTTAGTCCACTCGTCACCACTTACCTCCCTTCCTTTTTCCCTGCACACCCAACACGGCATGGATTTGCTGCATCATGAGACAGGGGTCCACATTCAAGATTTCCTGCTGTTAACAGAAGGTTTTTTCTTGCCGCCATCATGGAGGGAGTCATGATTGGCTATGTGGATTCATGTTTGGTGTTAGATGTATATATATATTTTACATTAAAACAAACAATGTTGAGTTGAATGTATGACTGGGCAAAAATTATGAGGCACTATTTTACAATGCAGCAAATGTTTTATGTGTTGTTCCTGTACTCATTGATTTTGCTGGTAGACTGCTGAGGATGGCACACTGTGAGGCATCCCCAGCTTCTAACCCAAGGTCTCAAGGACTCAAGACTACTAAGGACATTTTTAGTGTTTGCTCAATCTTTACCCAAATGTCCACTTTGACATATGGACAGAAAAGGATAGTTTAAAGTCAAAAGTGAAGGCCATTGGGCCCGATGTGCACCCCTTGTTATTGGATGGCTTTTTACCTCTGCCAAGGAGGTTATGTTTTCGGGAGAGTTTGTCCGTCTGTCTGTCTGTCCGTCTGTGAACAAAATAACTCAAAAAGTAATGGATGGATTTGGATGAAATTTTCAGGAAATGTTCAGTATAGAAAAAGGAAGAACTGATTCAATTTGGTGTTGATCCAAATCAACGTCTGGCTGCCCTGGCAAAAAATGAGATTTCTCTGAATAACTACTGAACTAAAATAGATATCATGATGAATCCAGTTGCTAATGGTATGTTTTCATGTCAAGGAATCTAAATATTTAGATGAAATAAAGGTAGGAGTAATATTTATGGTCAAAATGACAATATGGCTAAGGACTGTGGCGCTGGCGGAGGTCTGCGCTCTCCAATTGCTTTCTAGTTTTATTCTTTTTTTAAGTAATATTGGGAAAATCTCTTAAAACTTTTCACGTCTTCTTTAAATTTTGTCCTCTATGAATCAAGAATTGACCAGTTCGATTTTCTACTTCATATATTGGAGGCTGAGGTCACTAGTATGGGCAAAATAACAGAATGTCTAAATGTTTTCAGTGGATTTTCTTCTGATTTCACACAATTGTAGTCTGACTCAAGTGATAACTTTTCAGATATTGATATTACAGGTAAAAAGTCCAGGTCCTTGGTCCTCGTGTTCTTCCTTTGCTTGTGAATTTGTTATCCAACAAATGGATGTTTTCCAGGAACTACTCAAAGTTCAACTTTGACTCAAGAAACCTGATCTTACTTTTGAGGTCAGTGTTCAGAGTCAATGTGTTTCACATCTACCATTGCTTGCTAACATGATGTCTCAAGGATCCATTTTGGGTTTTTCTCTAAACTTGAAGAACTGTCCACTCTTTCTCAAGGGTAACCTGGAAATATTTCTAAGGAAACAAGTTCATGGTCACTGTGACCCTTGCTCTCGTGCAGCCGTACTAATAAAAAAAAAAGATTTCTGCTTATCCCCTTTCACAAAAACATCCACAGCCTTTTCTTCTATCCTACCTCTGCACTTCGCATGTTCTACTGATTGCATGTGGAGGCATGAAGGTTTCAGTTTCTCTATGTTTCTCTGCATAAAAGAATCTAGACGAATATACAATGAAGATATTTTCCCCGTGTATTTGTAGAACAAGCGAATAAAAGCTGAAGGACATGAGTAAAAACATAAAAACATAGACTGAGTGGAAGCCTTTTATCTGTTGAGCAAGGTTATAATTAACTTCTCTTAAATCCCTGATAAAAAGCAGGAATTCTGTATGTTGTTATGATTTATTGTTAAACCCACTGATTACTGTTACAGGGAGTCCCATCTGCACACATCTTTGGTACCGCTGATGCAGATTAAGCCTCAAAATGAGATCTGAAAGCATATTATCATGATCAGTTATCACGCAGCCTGAAGTGACTCAATGTTTCTTCCCTTTTTCCTCTGAAGAAATGCAGCATTTTGCTGCCATTTCCCTGCAAGTACCTACTTAAAACTGGGCCCTCATTGTGTCCGACTGCTGAGATAGAAACCGCAATCATTAACATGTTTGACTGCATGTTGGTTAATGATACAAAGAGCTCTGTGTGTTCTCATCATTAACTTCCATTAACTGTTTTGCTGCCTCATTGAGTCCTTCGTTAATTGTGCAACAGTTATAAGATGAAAGCATCCTGTGGAGGGTCCCCTGATAATTATGTTCAACTCTCCTTTTTTCATTTAGTGGTTACCTTGTGGGCAATAACACCTCTCTGAGTGCTTGTTTTTATTGTCAGTGTGAGGTAGAAAACAAGTGAGGTGTTGTAAAAAAAAACTTCAATAATCAATATTAGATGTTCTGTGTATGTATGGAGAGTAGGGAAGTGGGGAGAGAAAGTAGGGAATAACTTCCAGGAAAGGAGGCATATGTTTGTTTGGTACAATGGAGGACACACACAGCTGCTTGATGCTTACAGACCAGCAAGCTATGATTCATGAAAGCTCCCCCTAAGCACCAGGATTAATCAAACAAAAATGATTGCTGATCTATTTCCAAGTCAAAGGTTGAATGTAATGGAGCCAATTTGAACACCAGGTCATATGGTTCCTAGGGTTGGATCCATAGCACACCAGGTAGCAGATTTAGGTCGTAGCTTTGGCATCCGAACCTCCAGTGGCAAAAACTGGTTCCTGGCACATGAGGCATCACCTCTCTAAGAGCCAGAGCTGCTGTGGGAGGTGAAGTGCTAAACCAGGCAGAGTTGGACTCATGTCCCTCCAAAGCTTTAGTTCTGAAACAACTCTCCTGAGAGGAGCAAGAGGGGGCAAAACTCCATCCTTTTCTGTTAGAGTTTTTTAAGGTGATCTGCTCTCTCCAGGCAATCCACCTGGACCCAAAGCAAGCGGAATAACAAGGATGGATGGATGGATGGATGATTGTGTGGCAGGCTCTACAAGTGGATGTAGGTATGTATGGATTGGTGAATGGATAGATGGATGAATAGATAAGTTGATGCATAAATGAATGTAGAGATGGATGGATTAGAGTGTGTGAGTGTATGTGTGGCCAGATTGATATTTGGTTAGATGTCTGTGGGTGGGTAGATGGTAGATAAATGGGTATTTAACCGATGGATGGACAGATGGATGATGGATGGATGGATGGAAGGGCGAGTTGGGTAACTGGTGGGATGAGTGAAAGGCTGAATGTTTAAATGGACTTATGTCAGGATGGATGAATAGAGTCATCAATTCATATATTCATGTCTAATGGATGGAAGCATGGATGAATGAATGAATGGATTTGTGTGGGTAAGTCGGTTGATGGATGGATAAATGTTCATGTGCCTGTGGCTGGGTGGGATGAAACTGGACAGTTGATGGATGGATTGGTTGATTGATGGGACGATGGGTTTGATGAATGGTTAATGGATGAATAAATAGTAGCACTAATTAATATATTGAAGTCTAATTGGGTGAACTGATGAATTGATGGACAAGTAGGTGTGTTGATGGATGGATGGATAAATGAAAGTATCAGGGTGAAGTGTGTTGATGGATTTGTGTGGTGGATAGTCGGTTAGATGTCTGTGGTTGAGTAGGGAGAAATGGATAGACAGACTATGAATACAGCTGGATCAGGAGTACTAAGTATGTGAAAACTGTAACGTTTTTAGATCAGTCGTGATTGTGATACTGCAATTATAAAATCTAGTATAGTGTAGTAGGAAAAACATGGTCTCTTTTCAGAGAGGTCTTTATTTTTTATGTCCTTGGATAATGGTTCAGCATCAGACTTCATAGAAGCAACAGAAAATATCAATAGTTATTACATACTGTCACTTTTAAAAACACATTTTGATCATGTTCTATAAAACTTAAGGCCTTCACATCATAGACATGTCTGCCCTGTGCCTGAATATTAAAGATTTTCAATGGGAACATGAAAGTACTTATGATGATATAACTGTCTGTAACACACTATCTATATCACACCCTCATGGGCCGACAGCTCTCTGGTATAAATCCAGGAACACACTCTAGGAATTAGCAGAATCTAATTTGGTTTAATAACACTGACAAAAACTGGAGCTGGACCAACAACAATCCAGTCCAAATACTGCTAACATGGTTTATTTTTTAAGAGGCTGAGAAACAGAGTTATGTGCTGAATCCAAAAAATATATGAATGAGCCAATAAAACTGCAGCCTACTTTGAAAATCAGCATCTCATTAAAAAGATAGATTAATCTACAGGGATTTTACATCCCCGGGCTAAAGGGAAAAAAATAAGGAGAGCAAATCTGCAGCCCCATTTTTAAGTTTCTTATTGAGGCTTTTGCTGGAAAAGTAACAAAGGATCTAAAAATAGCATCAGATACTTCATATGAATCTATCTGTTTTTCACTGATGTGAAGATTTAAGATCAAAACAAATTCCTTGGGAGGCTCAAAACAAGAAAGTCATGTCAGCTTTTGCCATTTCTTATGACAGGAAAAGAGGTGGTTGTCATTTCTGTCTTTGAATGTGGAGACAACTTGAGCCCTCTATTCAAATGTTTTAATGACAAATTGCTCTAATTGTGAAAATCTGACATAAACCACATTAGTCATTTACCTTGAAATAAGATATCACTGAAAATGATTTGAAAGAGCTCTGTAAATGTTCTATAAGGCTGAACCCTCTAGTATGAATCTGTGACTTTATGGTTTCAAACTGAGAGATCAGTGCTGAAGGACTTTTGTAAACCATGTGAAAGTGAAAAACTGAAAATAACGTAATGGGACTTTCATATTCTTTAATTGTTTCATTAACTTGGACTCAGAGGACACATCAAGACAAAGAAAATCAAATTTAGGAAGAAATCTTAGAATTAAAAAAAAAACCACTTGTACAAATATAGAATTTGCAACATAAAATGCCACTTTGTTCAAATTACCAGGATTTCAGGATGCAAAGGGATTCAGTTAGTGTTCTCTGCCCTCCTGTGCTTTCAGGTTTAAGCCTGTATGCCAGAGGTCCTGGACTTTTTCTCTTCGATATCCCCTTGTATCTTAGAAGACTTGTGCCTATGATGTGGATCCAGGGACTTTAGAAAGGATCCCTTTAACATTTTCCCTTAATAATTCAACTAAAAGCCTCAGCTAACAAGCAGTGCCTTGGCTAGTGCTCCCTTAGCACTTCTATATAATATATATAAACAGGTTTTGACAGCCTCAAAGGTGACAAAGCCTCACACTCTCCTGAGACCCTGTGTGGGATTTAAATATTGAGTTATTATTACTGAGTTGGTAAATACAGCGTAGGAGCAGGAGAGTGAATTTCAACTCTATGAACATAGACCTTGAGCTGCCACCTTGGAAATACTCTGAATATTACAATATTAGATATTAACTGACATCAGATGCCTCACATGTAACCTGCAGGGGTTTGGGATTCAGTGGCTAAATTGGACATATCTGCACACTCACCAGGTACTGAGGCTCTTTCTTAGTGGGGACAGCCTGGGCTCGTTCTATGTCTGAGTACATTTACCCTGTCTTCCCCTGCTCTCTTACCCTCGTCCTGACTCCATCCACTGTCCCTCTGCATCAATGGAGGCAAAAATAATGCAAAAAAAAACAACAATCAGAAGGATACATGATACAGTGCCCTAAATGTTAATTGAATTACAGCAATTGTGCAATTATTACTGCATCCCAAGAGAATTAATCTGAAGATGGAGGAGAGGTGTCATCTGCCCCTTTGTGAAAGTAGAGAAGTATTTGAGTCCCTGAGAGTTTCTGGTAATCTAAAAGTTTCCAAATCCGAACAGCATACAAGTCTTATTACAACACAATACTAAAATGATGTCAGATCTGCATCATTACATCACTATTGACTAAGCCAAACTGTGGCCAGTACAGCCCTTTCACACCTACAACCCTGATATTTCCCTCTAAATAGCTGGATAACCCTCTAAGAAATCCCTTCTTGTCTCGATTAGCTTTTGAAGAAAGAAGTTTCTCTGCAGTTTGCATGTCAGTTAGTGGAGAGGTTGGGGGGGGGCAAGCATACATACTGTGACAGGGTCAAATCTGGGTGAGAAAGTTACTGTTAGCATTCACACATAGGTCATTCAAGGTTGTGTTGTGAGTGTGAATGGGGTTTAAGAGAGAAGTAAACAACCAGTAGGAGCCACAGACAACATAGCAAAAGAAATGCTATCACCCTCATTAGCAGCTGACATTTGCTGCATCTCTGCTATTTACAAAAATCAACAGGTATGATCTCACCTGTTGTTTGTGCTGAAAATAAATAACCAGTAATCATGTGGAAATGATATGAACTCTTCTTGGCATGCATGATCATCTTAAAAATATCCAGCACTGAGACAGATGCTGATCTTTTCACATCTTGTATGAATATGTTTGATTTAAAGATGAATATTAGATATGTGTTTTTTTCCCTTTCTTTCACATTGTGCTTGATGCAACCTGATTTCTAAATCTGTTAGAAAATCAAAACTCCAAAAGGCCTGAGCCAACCTTACAGAGGAGTTTTCGTCATCCAGCAGTAGCTAGTCCATCAGAGAGGGTGAGCACAACCAACATAACACACTCACTACTTATGTGGGGTGCTGATCTTGACTCTGATTGATATCTTTACTACCAAAAAATACAACAACCGAGTTCTAGAGATTGTGCTTTAAAGGTGCTATGAGGAAAATCTATTACCAGCGACACAAAGACTGCTACCCATGAGCACACGCAGCGACTGTCGTAATGCTGCGTTCCAGTAACTTAGGAACTGGGAGTAACATCATCTCTGACTTATCGGCGTTCCAGTTGAAGTCGGAAAAAAACACGCCAATCTACCAGGCTATTGTTAGCTGTTGTTAGCACGTCCTGCGTTGTTGTTCACAAATATCAGAATGTGAAGAATGTGATTATCACTATGGCAACATTTTTGTAAATATAAGTCCAACAATACTATGTATACAGCTGATCTAGAGCCACACACCCCAGTCAGAAGTGCAAATAAATTGATTATTACAGGAGCTAAATAACTGTTCACACTGGGGGCATCCATCTTTGATTGTCAACTCCGGGGTGGAGTTCTCAGTAGGAAATTCCGACTTCAGGGGACATTCCAGTTGCAGTTTCCTACTCTGAACCCAGAAATTTCTACTTCTGACTACAACTGGAACGCACCAAAAGACATGACCCAAGCCAAAGCGTGCATTCGTTGCGATTTTAACTCTGCATTGCTTTACAACTTCTTTTTTCAACAACTTATAGGATGCAAAGCGACGAGGTAATGTATCTCTTTCTAGTTACGTAGTGGTAGTTTCTGATGTGTGACAAAAAGTAATTTTTGGAAAACTTAGTATCGTAGTTTTGTAGCCAGCTATATATCGCTACTTACAGTCCGATGCTCTAAGACATGTCTGAATAATATAAATTTGAAGGCTAAGGAATAGCATTTATAGATAACCTATTTTGATGCTATAAAATTCATCTTAAAGTGTGTATTTTGATCAGGCAAACATCTAAAAGTGAGACTTTTTTGTAATTACTTAGAAACTCCTCACAGTCCCTTTAATGCAGAAAGTCTGAGCATGTCATTAAGGTCAATCAAACATAAAAGAGCTAACACGAGAAAGAACTAGAGCTAGCTGATTATATGCCTCAGAATGGCATAAAGTAAACCCAAATCACCTCTGTCAAAACCAGCCTTTTCCAGCTTAGAGTACTTAGAAAAATAAATTTCATGTAAATAAAAGTGGCTCTGAAAGAGCAACCCATTCCTTTACAGCTTCTTGGCTTGATTATAGTAATTTGTTGTATATTAGTTTTTATAAATATTCCCTCCAGCGTCTTGTGCAAAATGCTGCTGCACCTTACAAGAACCAGAATGCATGTAACACCAATGTTAACTTGATTTTAAAGCCACACTGTGTAGTTTGTTCTCCCATCTATTAGTGAAACTGTATTTTGCATTCAAACCAAAAAACTGTCTCTAGCAGCTCACTTTTTCAAATGTGCGATGTAACCACCGAACTCTACTGTAGCCAGTATGTGCGTAGAAGCTGTCTTGTCTATTTCATTTTTTTGCGGACCCGGGTTCCTTCTCCTGTGGGGCGGCAGATGTATTCTCTTGCATTATGAACGAAAGTGCAGTGAAGGCTTTCACATTTGCTGTGCTCCTTCTTTATTTCAGTCACACTGGCTCTGAGCAAAAACACGTTTAGCTGGTAGTACTACGTGGTGCTTTATGTCCTGTTCATAGTTTTTAGAGACTAGAAGGACATGGAAGCCTCTATAGGACTGACCTGTTCTATGTAAATACAGAAAAGACATTCTTCGCTCAAGAGGACAAGTCAGATTGTTGGCAGAGGAAATTTGACACAAGTGAGGACATATTTCTGAATGTAGAAAATGTGTGTTTTGACATAATAGACATTCAACAAAACGAGTCAGAGAGTAAGTAATTATTATTATTATTATTAACATATTAAAACGCCACAGTTCCTCTTCGTCTTCTTTGTTTCTTTTGGCAGTTGGCAAACATCGAAATGGTGCATTTCCGCCACCTACTGGTAAGGTGTGTGGACCAGAATATCTTAACTACTTGAATGTTATAATAATAATAAATAAATAAATAAAATAGATCAGATTCTCTCTCTTATACTTATATATAGCATTTACGTGTGACATTTAATATTTACATTTAACTATTGAAGATATTTCTAAGATGACAAATATTGCTCTAAATATCATAAAAGGTCACTCTAAAAAAATCACACCAGTTTTTTGCACATGGTTTGAAGCTAAATGTGACAAATTGCTGCTGTTTTTTTTTTTAGCATGTGCTGCTTTACAAAAGGCGCCCCATAATCCTCAGCTTTGAAACATAGAAGTAAATCCATATGCATTTCCCCCAATGACTTTTGTGTATCAGTGAAAGTAAAAAGAGGAGGCTCCTGTTGTTTGGGGGGTTTGTTGCTTCAGAGCGGGAAAATGAAAACACTGTTGTCTCATAACCTGCCAGGGGAAGCAAAATGTGGTACAGTATAGGAAATTACAGCATTTGTTTTTGACACATCATCACAATGTGCTCAATTGCTAAAAAATTCAAAACACTGTTCTCATTTCTTCGTAAAACAAGTTCCCTTTTCAATAAACACCCACAAACACCCACTTTATACTTTCAAAGTGTCTGTGCTGTCTTTAAATGACTCCTCTCTTTTTTTCATGGATCACAGACTCGAAACTTACTGCAGCAGTATTTAATCTGACTTTAAAGCATCGAGTACAGACTGAGGGGCTTCCTGATAGAGAGGATACCCTTTACAAGTAATTTCAACCAACTAATTTCCCCATAGAGTTCAATAAAGAAATTAATAAGGAGGAACAGCTGATAAAGGGATCCATGGATGAAGCTTCGTTCCAGGAGAGTTATGGTTAGAGGCAGATTTGGTACCTCAGACCCCTTTTTTTTTTTTTACATTCACAGTAATTTACTCAACCGTTTATTTAAAACTGCTGCAATAATTAAGAGCAAGAAGTGGTTTGGAGAGGGAGTCTTTGTCCCACTACTTTGATGGATATAAGATGTTTAATTGGCTGGAAAAAAAACAGACTCATGATTTTATGTGTCCCACTTTAATTGATGCAACACTCATGTGCAAAAAGCTACAGGATTTCAACAGGATCACTAGCCAGTTCCAGCTCTCAGGATGGGTTTTTACTACCTTTTTGTACAACGTTACCTTCTTAAGGTCCAGAGGTGTCCAAACTATGGCATGGGGACCAGATGTTACCCTGAAGCCTTTTTCCATCAGTCCAGAGCAAGTTCAAAAAGGTAAAATAAGATTTGGCCCACAACACATTTTTTATGTTTGACTGATAAAGAAAGAGGAGCCAACAATGTTTAACTGTACTTTCTCAGAGTTCACTCTACAAAACATAAACGGCTGACCATCTTCAAGTATGAACATCAATTAAATTAAAGCAGCTCTTTGCAGTTTGCTCATGTTTTGTTTCTAAACATCAAGTGGAGGTATTTGTCTGCCCTCTCTGCTGAAAAGAGCAGTTTTTTCTTTTTCATCCTAATAAGGGGCCACCATAAAATCCTTGAATTTCCTGCATTAAAGGTGAAGTAAAGTGTAAAATGACTATGCTTGTTAGTTAGTTAGTTGGCAAACAGGATAGCTAAATAATTGAATGGATGTCAATGAAATGATCAGGGTATGTTGGTCAAGGCAAAATCATGAAGTGATAAGATTATGGTGGTGATCCAAATCCAGATGCAGATCCAGGGTTTTTTAAGGATTGTAAACATTGTGCTAAAGGGTACTTTTTGCCATATTTTTGCTAATAATTCATTAAGTTCTCTACAAATGTTCATGTTTTTTAAGGGATTTTTGTTTTTTTACAAAATAAGGAAAAATGATAAGATTTTAGTGATTGGAAACTGTAGGTAGGTTTTGTAAAGTAATAAACACGTAAAAAGTTTCAATGATGTTTAGCTTCATCAGCACTAATGACATGCCTCTTGTAATCCCAGTCAGAACTCATTATGGTATCGACCATTTTTAGTTAAATAAAGCGATGATGTGTTGTGGGCACTTTCAAAGCATCGATTCATAGCAAGTTTTACCTCAAGACTCTATCCAATAGCGCAGGCTGAAGCCATACTCTTCATTTCTTGGACATATATATTTAAATACATGTATATGTATATACAAACATAAAATCCACATATACGCATAAACACATATACATACATCCAAAGCAAACATGAATCCACCATGACTGCAGCACTGGACCAACCTACGGTGCAGTTCATCTGTAGGAGGCTCACACTAACAGTGGTAAGAAAAATCTGTTTTGTCGTTTGAGATCATGGAGCCAGTCTCATGTTGAACAGTCATCCTCTGAAGCCTGCTTGTCATGTGGGTATATATACTGTATATATATATATATGTATATATATATATATATATATATATATATATATATATATATATATATATATATATATATATATATATATATATATATATATATATATATATATATATGTGTATATATATATATATGTATATATATATATATATATATATATGTATATATATATATATATATATATATATATATATATATATATTTATATATATATATATATATATATATATAATCAGTGGCGATTGCTCTAAGACTGCAAGGGAAGCTCAGCTTCCCCTAAAATGTCCCCAAAGAAAGTGGTGATATGTACTGCTATGTGTACATTTCATTGACTAAATATGCGCTAGAATACCTTCATCTTTTGTTCAGAATCAGCTACTGATCACAGGTAACAGGCGCGACTTCCTTCTCATTCATCCCCGCAGCGACCCAGTGCTTTAACACAGTCTGAGCTGAGCGTCCTCTGACTTCGATGGGGAAGCGTAGAGTGGGTAGTTCCACTGTGGAAACTGGACAGTCATTAGATGAACGCTGGACTTTGTCCTGCCCATTGGACACGTCTCTGGGGGTCTATGAGGCAGTGGGCTGGCCTGGATGCTCGGCTTCTGCATGATGATTGGATGATCTGTCTGAGGCCGAATCCCTTTTTGATTGACAGTGAAATGAGCCAATCAGCGATCTTGAAGTATAACCCTCCACTGGAGCATCTTCTAAGTTATACATTCAGTTGTTCTGGAGAGGAGCTTCTCCTGTTTAAAGCGGCTCAAGTCTTACACCCGCAACACAATAAAGAGATTCTGATATGTATATATATATATATATATATATATATATATATATATATATATATTTATATATATATATTTTAATGTATATATATATTTTTTTATTTATTTATATTTATAAATATATATATGTATATGTATATGTATATATATATATATATATATATATATATATATATATATATATATATATATATACACACACACATATACATATACATATATATTTATACATATACATATACATATATACATATACATATATATATATATATATATATATATACACATATGTTTAAGATGTCAGCCCCTTGAGATGCGGAGTCTCATGCGGTGTCATTTGAGATACATGGAGCATATATAATATCTCTCATTCAGCAAATTGCATACTTCTCTTGTATTCACTTCACATCTGAATCATTTGGTTGACCTCTTCATTAATTTGTTTGGGAGCAGGAGACATGTTGTCTTACAATGACAAGCAACTGGCTGAGTTTTCCAACCCTTTATTCACTGTCAGGTCAGTAGGTCAACAGTCTATTTAAATAGTGTTACACTGAATGGACATCTTTGTGTAGCTTGTGGAGAAACCAGCTTCAATACGAAACACAAGAACCAAGAGCATATAGATCTCCTGACTCTTGTGATCACGTCTAGGACATTGAATATTGAGATTTGTTGAATAAGCTTGTGACCTAATGCCCAAAGTACTGCCAATTCATCAACAAGGATGAAACAGCCTTTCTGTAGGTCTTTTTACAAGAAATGGACTATCGTAAGCACAGCAAACTAGTCGGACTGGTACTTCCACCTGCTCAGTGGAAGAGCGCAACATCCAGTGACTAATATTGGTTGTAGGAAACAGTGAAATGCTTTAATTAACCTGAAAGTGCTGTGTATTAGCCTGGAGGTCTAATTGAATTTGATTATATTCATCACAGGCAAAGACTTGAATTTGATGTGTTTAGAAATGACTAAATAAACCTTAAGGAGCAATGTAGTTATGTTTAAAAGCAGCATTTATGTTTTGTTTTGTTTTTTTGCTGATCTATTCTGACATCCTGGCTTGTTTTTCAACATCTCTTTCCACTTGCTTTCACTGCTTTGCCACCCCAGTGTACAAGCATTGAATGTTACATAATCCTGACAGCTACTCCAAACTGGCCCACAGTGAACCTCAATCATGAGGCATAGAACTGCTGGTTACTGACCTTTTGGAAGTCAGGGTCATGGCTGTTAAAATTCAGGTGTTTTTTTTTCAGCATTGCGTTTGAGAAGAGTGATAGTGCACTGAAACCTGACTCGATACAAATAAGTTTAATATAGAGGATCAGGGCTGGAACAATGGCATGAAAATACTCTGATTATGTGTTTAGGGCGAAAATAAAATCTGTTCTATTATTTGGCTGGTTCTTTTAGATCATATCCCACAAGAATACAGCCTGGTTGCTCTTTCAGAGATCTTTTGTCACATGGCTAAAAAAAAAAAAAACCCAGCCCTGGACATCTCATTCGACCTTCACAGCAGCAGTTGTTAAAAGGTCTCTTGCTCTGTCCACATGAGAAATGGAGATGGGCCACCAGAGAAAGCTTAAAGTATTATTGAGCACATGCACAATCTTCTCCATCTTGTTCCTTACATATTGATGGTTGTTGTATGTTAACAATGGCCTTCTTGTGAGTGTAATAACACTGGCTGGGCCTTTTATTTGTCTGATGGATCCTATTCCTGGAGCATTGGGTGCTCTCCAAGGTTATCATTTATACGCTAAGAGGAACAGAAGTCCTTTACAGTAGCTGCATGGTTGCATAGCAACTCATTTTATTATCATAGAGAACATGTGCATGCGTTTGAGTGTGTGGATTTGGGTGATTAAAGGACCTATCTGACTGCCCAAGTCCCAGAGGCATTTATTGCTAAGTTGAACCTCATATAATTGTTTTTTGTTTCCATCATGAGGAGGGTGTGTCGGTGAAGAGGCGGCCTGCAGTTCAGCACGAGTTCTGCCAGGCTAACGATTGATCATGGTAAGGTTAGGTGGGGGAGTGGATGGCTTGTCAGAATCCTAAAGATATTCAGGTCCTCATTACTGGAGGTCAGGGTGTTCATGCCCTGCACGTTCAACCGTGCCGCTTGAGTGCTCAAGCACTAACAGTGAAGCTGCACTGTAAGCAGAGTCCTCTCTCCGTCCCCATTACACTGCAATGCTTTTGAAACCTGTGGCTGCCAAAATCTGCCCTTGAGTCTGTTTATTGTCACTGTGTTGTAAACTCCAGACCTAGATTTAAAGTGTTTGTGATACTGTACAGAGCTGCAGTGATAAATCAATTACCTAAAGCTTCAGTGCAGAGTTTCTGCTGGTTATGAAACAGACTGCTAAAAGTTCTGATGCCTCCTGATGAACTGCTCAATCAGCACAATGACTGAGTAATTCCTGGTCATTTTTACTGCTTTAAACTGTTGCCTTGGGGTAGATTTAAAGAGCCCATATTTTGCCTTAACTTGTGTTCATATATTCAATTCTGAAGACTGCCAGAGTGTGCTCCCAGTTACTAATGTCCTCCTCAAATATGCTCACACTTACTTATTCCCTGAAAACCTCCTTGTTCTTGCATAGTGAGTACCCCTGATCCACATGTATTCTCATTCTGTTGGAGCTCATGACACTTTGAGGTCCCCTTACGCACATGGTCTGATTCTGCTCTGGTTAGTTTATCATGTGGTAATTGATCAGTTTAACACTACTCAATAGCCCAATTCACCTTTGCACAAGAGCACTGCAATGAGGGTCCATATATTTACACCTAGACATTCACAGTAATGCCACAATGTCTGTGCGGATAGATGTGTTTGACGTTGTGCGTGTCACCACATACACACCAAGGAAGAGACACTCTCTTGGAGTGTTCCTGTCTCTCACTGAGTCTGCATGCCTTCCTCTCTTCAATATCATGTCTCTTTGGACACAAAACAAAGAGGGAGTCAACTCATTCCCCCCATTCTGTCTCCATGATGTCCACAATGGAAGGGTAGATATTACACCTTAAAATGGCAGAATGAATTGGGCTAATGACTCTGCTCTCATTCTAACGCCCCTCTCTGCACTGGGCTTATCACTCCAAGCCAACAGGCCAGTTTACGCAACAACAAAAATAATGGAGAGTTTTCGTTGGATTAGTGGCTTCCTTTTATGCCTAAGTCACACATTCCCGTTTCTTATGGTGATTGTGCACGATTGTCATAATCCTGATGAAACGTGCTGTGGTCGTGGTGCATGCGCTACTTGGTCTGGATCAGCCTTGTATAATCGTGGATGAATGGCGGGGAACGTGGAAGGGTCCCGACAGTTTTGAACTGTTCAAAACTGTCGTGGAGAATCGCCGCTCTCAGTACAGCAGGGTGGAAGCCTAATGTCCTAATGCGAACAGTATTAGCGTGGCATGTACGGAGCTCAGTCGGGCTGATCGTAGCTCAATCCTGAAAGCTTTATGAGGACGACCGACAAGGATGTATCCGTTTGTGCCCCGACTGTGTCCCTTTCAGGATGGTGCCAGCGACGGGGCTCAGTCGGGGCTTACGTGACGCGAACTGAGCACGAGCGGGGCTGACGTTGCGTCAGCGGGATGGAAATTCATGCAATCCTCATCATATCGCTGTATTAACCTAACTGGAGCAGGACGGACGCCCCCGAAGCGCTGTAGAAGCGCTACTGACGGTGTATTTACGGGGTGAGTCCAGGGGTGAGACAGTCATTTCATCCCGTATCATAGCGATCACACCAGCCTCCTCAATCATGTACAGTCGTGCACAATCGCCGTGAGAAACGGGAATGTGTGACTTAGGCATTACATGATAACGGTGCCTGGAGTGAAGGAATCTGCAAACTTTTGAAACTGGGGTCCAGGATGAAAAGTTTTTTAAAGATGTAAACAGGAACTGTCATTTTCAGAGAAAACGGGGACATGTGGCACGTGAGCACTACTATTCCAGATAAAAGTTGTGCAGAGATCTAGGAACAACAACAATAGCTATGGCCAACTGTTGAGCAACATGTGTGCTGCTAACTGTTTTAGGTGTGTTATCACTCCTCCAACAAAATGTGGATTTGCTGTGTCACCACTCTGACCAGCGGAGATGCACTGCCATTGCTGTTTGTGAAAATTTTTCCCTCATCGGAAGCATTTGCAAATACAGATGTGTGCTCTAACACCACTGCTTCACTAACAACTTACATCGCCATCTACTGGCCTGGCATAGACATGACCATGCTTTCAGTCGTTTTCGCAGATCTAAGTAAATGTGAGTGCTTTTTAAAACACAAAGGAAAAAACTTTCAGTTTCTGGTGAAAATGTTGTTGTGCAAACAGGCCTTTAAACTGCCAACAAAACACTGGAAGGACGTCACACTGCTTGATCTGTTAGGGGGCAGGAGCATTATCCAGTTCATGCAGCCACTTATGTGGTAAAAAAGGAGAGAAGGAGAGATCATGATGCCATGGACTTCTTGTCTTGTGCATAGAAGAACTCCATCATGCAGGGGAGGGGGATTGAGAGGCACATTAATGGTCACATAAAACTAAGAAAGCAGAATATGAGCTATTTACTGCAAATCATACTTTAGAGACTATTTTTCTTTCTTCCTTTTCATTTAACATTTCTGACAAAACAAAATGCAAATTTTTCTCACACAGAAGTCCCAGAAACTCTGATGAGCTGTACTTTAAAGCAGTTTCACATTTGGTGCACTTATATAGCAATAATCACAAAAAAGAAAAGAAAGAAATAAAGATGTAGGCTGAAGATTTGATACCATCTTTTTATATGGATGCTATAGTTTTACTAAAAGTACTGTATTTTAGGGAATCTTTTTAAAATTATTTTTATGTGAGTAAGCTGCAAAATCATTGCAGTGTTCCTTGTCAGAGGCGGCTTGTTTTACATGCTTGTGTGTCACTGAACTGTGGAAACATTTCTTACAACCTATTCCCAAAGCTGTCTTTAAAGAAACAATTTCGAGTACCTGTGAAAAGCCAGAAAGTTGGGCTGTGCATATAAATTATAAATGAGAGTCTTATCCTGAGCTTTTGCAAGGTTACAGCAGGTATGAGGATGAGTGGTGGCTGCAGACTTTGTATTTGCTGTAGAAACGTAGGCTTAATAAGGTTATATTTATACATTTTTCTTTTCCAAGTGATGATTCATGACTTTGCTATGGCAGGGGCTAGGGGGCCTGGGGACCACCAGGGTTGGCTGGAGGGGCTTGCAGGGAAGATGAGGAATACTTTAATTTCACATCTATTATAATGAGAGACTGTATTAAGATGTCTGTATATACAGTGTGTGGGGTTACTTCCTGCTAAAGCTTCTCAACATAATTGTTTCTAACATCTTAAGCACATTTCCTCTGCTTATTTCTTGTATTTCTCATACAGGTTCACATGCACAGCGAAATAAACCACCTGTATTGGCTGCAATTGCAAAACTTTTAAATTCTTGCTTTATATCAAATTACTGGCCCCGGATATCAGTCACAGCCACTGTATGACTCCCAAGCAGGCATGCATTCCTGTTCTGTCATGCACATTTGTGTTGTTTTTTACATCTCTCAACTTACCAATGTCTATATTTGAATAACAAACCATGTACAGTAAGTACAGGTTTATTTTAGCTGTTTTCTAAATGTGTTGAAAACTTATGTTGTTGCTACAGGAAAGACAGCACTACCAAACAA